>JAABOM020125828.1:0-21832 GCA_011800125.2 Solanum clarkiae | reverse complement strand
TAATCCTAATTACTTTATTAATACTCCTCTCCTAATTATCCTATAATTAATTATTTCACAAAACCTTATTCTCAACAATATAATAAGCGTTTTCTAGAGCATTTCTCAAAGATGCAAAAATCACAATATCACAATAATTAATTCTCATTTCATGAACCCCTCACAATTTTTAAAATTTAAATATCAATTTGTGTTCATGAAAGAAATATGACTTTATTCATAAAAATGATTAGGTAAAATATTTTTTCTTTTTTACTTTTTCTTCGCTTGAATTGAGCAAGTAGAAATATAGTTTACCCATATATCTCTTCTCTTCCATCTCTTAAAGAGAGCGATGTTTAAGTGGAATGATGTTGAAATCTCCTATCTTGATATCCATATTTTTTAAAACTGTAACAAAAACATGAATCCCCTTGAAATTGCTGGTGTAATATACCACAAATACATAAATTACAGTTAAAAAATAAAATGACAAAAATGAATAAAATTTCATTCAGAGTGCAGCACAGATATCTCACTCTCTTTAGGGAGATTCAAGCCCACTGTAGCAAAATATTTTCATCAGTCCAACAGTATTCTCCTTGACTTATCCCCTACAGGATACAACAGCTTTCACAATAGTGTAACTCAACAAACTCTGGACAAGAGTTGAGTCTCAGGCTCCACAAACAGAGCACCTCCCTTCAACTAATAAGAATTCTCTTTTTACAAACTTTATGCACTCCAATTTTTCTCACTTATGTTATTTTTCAATACAAATGAAAACCACCATATTTATAGTTGTGAAAGTCTTCTATGCAATGAATAGGTAGATAATGAGATAGTTAATTAGGAAGATAAATAGCCTATAAGTACATAGGTTACAAGGTGTAATAGAGGAATAAAGAGTGAAATAAAGTGAGAGTTGAGCGAAGAAATAACAGTCATGGCTGACCACCTTTCTGGCAAACAACAATCTAACATTTCTCTACACTAACAAGGCATTAATGCCTATGGAAATTTCTAATATAAGTGAGAGTTGAGCAGCTAAGCAGGCATCTCTCCTGTCAACGTGTGTGCTTCTTCTTATACATCATGCGGAGTTCAAAAAATTATTTCATGTATTTTTTTATTTAATCTTTTCAAAATAACTGCTTATTACGACTATGATTTTACAATATTACCCCTAATAAATAGTTTCCTTAGCGACTTCAACTATGATTTTGCTATTTTATCCCAATCAAATATTTTAATTTAGGTAAATACTGAAATTGGGATAAAATAAATTTCTCTTCAAACATGGCATATAAAATTAAATAACTATTATAATATCTTTTTGTGATTATATTTGTGTCAAAAAGGAAGTACTACAAGTATAAATAAAAAAATTTAAAATCACTTAATCATTAAATTTAAAATTTAATCGATATTAATAATATTTATTGAATTTTAATTTGTCTTATTATATAAGGGGCAGTTAGGTGATAAGCAGACAACTCTCCATTGACATGCTACTGCTTCCTCTTATACATTACACGGGGTGCATAAAAATATTTCATAGACTTTTTAATTTAATTTTTTAAAGACAATTAATTGCTTCAACTACGATTTTACAATATTATAGCTAATAAATAATTTCCCTCAATTGCTTTAATAATAATTTTACTATATTACCCTAATTAATTTTTATATTTATTGAATATTAATGTTATACTTAATAAGAAAATTTAATAATATTTAATTATATTATTAAAAAATAAATTTATAAATAACTATTGAGATTTTCGTAACTAATTTCTATATATTATAAGCCAACAAGCAGGTACCAACACTGCAATTAATAATTGTAGCAAAAGTGATAAAAATGGTACTTCATATTTGGACCGATTTGATGGTCTATTTAACACGTGTGCTGCTCTTTATTTCTTACGAAAACCACGTGTAGCGTTGCTTTTCTTCATCTACTTTGTGTATATGTGATCAAATTCTCTGTTCACGTTCCATTTTGGGTTTCTCAGATTTCTCCTGTGTTGATCTCTTTTCATGCACACATTTCTTAACTTTAATTTCTTGTGGATTTAGCTGAAGTTTTAACCATGCCTCTTCTTGACCAAACGCTGCTCAAAGGGTTAAATCACTACCATTTTCTTCTCTTATCTATTTGGTACTCTTAGTTTACACAACTTAGGAATGAAACGAACTTCAGTTGAGAAGCTTGTGATATTGGGTGGTAAACGTGTTGCAACTCCCATGGCGTAATCCCTAGAAGCAACCTTGATTTCCCCCTTTTCCCACCAACCCACCAACAATTCCCCCGTCTATTTTTTCCTACTAAATTCCTTCGAATTATCAAGTTTTGAGGACAAGATTCGAGTCATTCAAACCTAAATCGAACATAAACGGTGTCGTTTCTTATACTGATACCGACAGGACTTTTTGCGGTCCTCTGGGTATACCGGAAACTGGGTCGTTGTTGGAAATCAAGCAAACTACAAGCAATTAGCGAGGAAGTACCATCCGGATGTTACCCAGAGGTTTATTCGGGTACAGGAATCTTATGCAAGTTTGTCGGATCCTAGAATGAGAGCTATGTATGATAGAGATATGGCGAAAGGAATTCATTTTGCTTTCTCTGCTTGTAGGGGTTATCAAACTGATGAGGTATTTGCTTAATGTTTATCAGTTATTTTGTTTGAGGGTAATCTTACTTTGCTAATTTGTTAGTTTCAATTTGTTTTGTCTTACCTCGAATGACTAAAGTTTTATACTGAACGAGTGAATATATGATTGCACCTGCTTAAGAATTGCGCATCTGATGTGTACTTATAATAAAAATGTCACTTTCACACTATTTAGGAAAAAGAAATCAGAAACCTTTAAAACATGGACATTTTGATGTGCTAAAACTTGTGTGGATCAAATAAGTATAGGCAGATTAAGTAATACTACATTTTTGTTGCTTTTCTATTTTGATAAATTATGCAATCTTCATCCATTTGATTAATTAGATCTTAAGTATATGACATCATGTCAAATGTTGGACTCTTCCTTCATTCCAAGTTCTCTCCTTTTTATCTAATTCTAGAATTGCTTTAGTACTTTATGTAATATGAGATTCATATGAAAGATAACACTTTTACTGCATTGTGATCACTGGTTCACACAATTTTCTGGTCTCTTCACATCTCGAGAAGAAATCTCTAGAGGAGCTTGAAGTTTGTCCTACTCTTTTCCTTGTAATGAAGTGAGATGCGAATTTATGTGTACTACTTGAAAATTTTCATTTTTAATATGATGTGTAAAAATAAGAGCAAACGATAAGCTCAAAGGGATGAAGCTTAAAATACATTAATATCCCAATTATTGCAGTCTTTTCATCAAGCCAAGCTTGGTGCATGCAACAGTCTTTTTCATTGCAACTGTAGACTGCAAGTGTGTGACTTCCCTAACTCATTCATTACATCATATTTAGCCAGAGTTAATAGCGTTTGGGTGTTTTTGTTTTCCTATTGTATGACCTACTATGTGTTTTCAAGTGTGGGGATCTTCTTTCCTTCACACATTGACATATTTGATGAAAGTCCTATACAAACTTCCTTGTAAAGAATGGTTTGTTGATGTCAGAAATAATTATAGTTCTTTGAATTTTATTTAGCTTTTTTCAAGCAAAAGCAGAGGTGTACAACTATTATTAATAAAATGCCAATTGAAGTGGAGGGTTTCTTCAAACAACAAGGGGTTGGGTCAACTATTCATTTAAATGATATTGAGCATGTTTCCCATCTCTTCTCGAGAAACAAGTGGGCTATTACTTTGCAAAATAGAGTATCTTGATAGCTATGTTTTCGTTCATATATGAATCTTGATATTTAAGGTGTAGTTATTTTGAATATGGTTTCTTGATTACCCTTCTATATTTGTAATAGATTTTCTGCTTTAGCAGAAAACTTTTCTGTACATGAATTAAAGAAATATATTGATCATTATGTCTATGTATACAAAGTTACAGTTTTTGTTATACATCTTTTTAATGATTACTATTTAGTTGTATTATTAGTTATAACATGCGACCTTAATCTGGTGTGTAGGATTTCAAGAAGAAAGATAAGTTCAACCATGGAGGGGTTGCTATTGAAGAGCAATACAAATGACGTACATAAAAAATAACTAAAAGAAGAGTGCGCAGAAGAGCAGTTTCAACTTTCAAGTGAACGGTAAGAAGTAATAGTCTTAAATTACCTGAAGGTGGCTAGCAACATTTTCTCTGGTTAGTCCAGGAACTTTCATCAGTTTTGGGATTTTCTTGAGAACGGCCACTGCAATCATATCTGATGTTGAAAGGTTTTTGTGGACAAATAAACAACAAATATGTAGATAAGTATTCATCTAGAATTTACATAAATCAAGTTGTCTAGAAATAATTAGCACAACAAGATTATATGACTTATATGACTCATGATAACTAGAGGCATAGATATGACAGATTTTGTAGCAGATCTGCTTAGGGAAGCTGCTTGGAGAGTAGCAAGACTTCACGCATGCACATATATCTTGTCGAGGTAACTAGAACGATTGGCAAGCCACTAGCTTGCAGCCATGGTATGCTAGATTTTTTCACTTAAAAACAAAGTACATATTTGATCCTTCTTAATCAATATTCTCGACCTTTTTATATGACTCTAAAGAGGGTTACTATACTACAACACTTCACCTAATGGACGGAGTTTAGAAGATGCTCTCGAGAAAGTCCATTTCTTATGGGGGATGTGTTTTAAGTTTATTATAACTTAAATGTCATCAAATTATTTCCAGATTTCTAATTACCTCATGGTTTAAATGGTTACTCAAGCTATTTTTAGATGTGATAAAAATAATTTTCTGAAAGATCATGTGGTAAAATTTTATGCATCTTCATATGTTCGATGAGAGACTCCTAAATCTATTGGAGTGACTATCATTCTGCTCATTTGGAGATTGGAAGCTATAGCTTCACTAGACACTAGCTTAGGTTTGATAGATGCAAAAGTTTTATGACAACAAGGCATTAGAAATATTAGATTGTAAAACTAGGCATGAGATTTTGTAGTAATTACAATTGCTTGCAAGGCTACAACATTTTCACAAGAGGGCTACTTTGCACCGAGATATTAAGGGATCTACTTTGTTGATTGACGAATATGAGAGGCTAAAATTGCTAATTTTGGGTTTGCACACTACTTCAATCTTGAAAAAAAGCATATCTTTTCAAGTCATCACACTTTGGTAATGAGCTCCAAAACTATGACTTAAGTGTTACAATTATGAATACGTTTTGATCTTTGGAGTGCAGACCATCTCATGGATGAAATATTTATGGGCAGGCCTCTTTCGCCTGATCATATGGAGGCATTAGCCTAACGTTGAAAAATGTTTGGCCAACTTTGTGCAATTCTCTTTCCTTCAGTTACAATTCTTAAGATTTATTTGGGTAAATTTTCCAATTTCTCTGTGCATTTTTCAATTTCTCCGTGCTTCCATCTTTTCTTCCTTCGTTTACTGTTGTTATTCAGTGGTATTGTTCTCAGCTTATATTGTACTAAATGTGCACCTTTGATTCTGTAGTACTTCCAGGACAATTTAGTGATTAATTGTTCCTTACCAAAGGTAAAATCCTCTTGTTTTGTTTGATTTTTCCATTTGAGTTTCAAGCTATTTTTGGTTGTGTTATGTTTTGTCAGACGCTTTCCCGAACCTTGGGTATAGCAGGAGTTTTACTGCATTTGGTTGTACCACTTTTTTTCTTTTTCAGTTAAAGCATTTCCTGAGGATGATAATAGCAAATCCTGCAAACTGACTGCCTTCTAGGTTACAAGGCGAGAATGTATCGACTTTTATTTATAGCATGTCACTTTTGTATTCACATTTCGGCATACTTATCGTTTTTTAGACTTTGATAAAGAATACAGAAATTGGATGTCTAACATTGCCCTACTCTGCTTTACCTTTAGTAGAAAAACTATCACATTGATCTTCACAACCTATAAGATAAATTATTGAACTCCACAAGAAAAAAATTATAATTGGAATGAAGATAGTTGATTTTGTTATGACATTTCATGGTCTGCGTTGCATTCGCGCTCTTCATTTCAGTAAAGAATTAAAGAGGTTCTGCAAGAACTGAAGCAAGTTCGAGGAGGCCATTATGAGGTACTCCCAACAAATATGAGATTGATGAATAGAAGAGAGGTCCAGGCTCAGACTATTGATCTAAATTTAAACAATGTTTTATCGTCTTATGCACTTATTATAGTACAAGTATCCAATTATGCATATATTGTACATAAGACTATTGATTATTGTCTTATGTAAACTTCAATATTATCAGATCATGACGTAAAGACTGAAATAGAAGCATCAATATTGTTTAAAGGTTTATGAGCTCATCTCTTTCGCACATACATTAAAAATGTCATGTTCTATTCATGTTATTTGGCTATATGTAGTTATATTATTACTATTAAAAAATAGACACGAAATTGCCAATCTAGTAACATTAGAAGAGAGAGTGATGGGACCAGCCATTGACCAGTAATGGTCCTCCAAACGGACTAAACAGGTCAATGTGGCAAATTAGTATTTTATAATATTAAAATGCACTAACAAGCCAACATTATTCAATGTGTGTGACATAAATGTAAAGGTGATGATTTTAAAGCCTACATAAATATAGATGATGATTTTAAGAATATATGGGGGATTCTGTTGCTGCCAGATGAAACTGCTCCCCGTTTCTCTTTTTTTTCATTTTTCTCAAGTGAAAGACATGTGTGCTTAAGATTTAATTAATTAAAGTAAAGTTTTAATCATGGTTTGCATAGTAAATTTTCCATAGATTTTTCTTTTAATTGTTTTGGCAAATTACATAATTTTTGTAAAATATAAATATTTTAAATACTTTTCTCTTTTTGCAACTTAGGCATATCAGTTTTTTTATTTGAACAATTTTTTCTTAAAAAAAAACATGTAAAGTGAAAAAAAAAAGAAATATCTAATGTTTATTGGAGTAAATGAAGAAAAATCTAATCGAATCAAACCTATGATATTGTAAAATATAAAATAATTAGTTATAAATTAAAAAATTATCTGATAATACCTCGTTGGTCATTAATTAAAGAATTGACTTATCAAGTGTTAAAGATAAATTTTTTTTTAAAAAAATGAGTACGCAACAAAATTAAATCAGCTTGAAATACAAAACCTAATTTTGATTTAAAAAAAAAAAAAAACTAAAACTAAGAATTAAAAGAGAATTATCTAAAAGTTCAATATTATTAAGAAAATGTTTACTTAACTATGCAAAGGAAAGTGTTTAAAATATTCGTGTGAAACAATATTTTAAGAAAATTATGGAATTTATCAAAATAGTTGAAAGAAAAATATATGAAAAGTTTACTATCCTAATCATGATTAAAAAGAAAAATATATGAAAAGTTTACTATCCTAATCATGATTAAATTTTACTTTAATTAATTAAATTTTAATGATTCATATTTAACCATGGTACATCTTTCATCCAAGTAAGAACTTGAGGAAAATGGAGAGAAGAGAAGTGGTGAGAATCTCCTTCCATCAAATCGTATCACAATAAATATCTTTGAGGAGAAAACTTGTATTATGCAAAATATAATACAATTAATACTATAAATAATAAACAGATACTATGTATTAGATTTCTTATCAAGATTGATTTTATTATTATTAATAATAAATAGTGGAATATACCACAAATACTCTTCAACACAATTATTAAGCCTCACATATTGTCACGATCCGGATCGAGGGTTTAGATGTGACACAGCGAATGAAAATCCGATAATCCTCAAATAAGCCTCAAGATATCAAAACTCGCATCATCGGTTCGAAAGCGTACAGAAAATAAACATATAGTTTTGTGGGGCGGAAAGTAGGACTCACTCTATGGGGGCAATTCGGGACTTGAAAACTTTCCTACACAACATATAGTCAAGCCATAAATCACATAACCAACTCGCATAATGATAGTCAAAGATAACAAATCCATAACATAGACTTAAGTCATAACACTTAGCATAAAACGTAAGGAGGTTTACAAGGTGTCCAACAATGCCTCTACATAGATGTTGGGAGCCAAGACATTCTCCGGACTCACCCTCAATACATAAAGAAAGAAAAGTATCAAAGGCAGATAGATGGTGGATCGTCCTTAGAAGATAGGACTCACCACTACAAATAAACTTGGAAGCTGAGCTAAGCGTCAAACAGTGGATAATCAAAGTCCTCGCTCCCTGCATGGTGAAATCATGTAGGCAAGAGTATGCGTTTGTACGTTTGAATGTACTAAGTATGCGGGATGCAATGCATGAACTTATCTAAAACCTGTATATCAATGTTAGATGACACGAGCACATATTATAGAAGGAGATATATGTAACAAGAAGTATAGTATAACAAGACGTTATGAAATTCATGATGCATGAAATGCAAATGATGCTCATATATATAGTGTAGATGACATCTCAACTGACATAAGTAAGACCAAGCGAGCTATTACATGGAATCTCGATGATTACCTCTCATCGATAAAGAGGTGATTTACTTGTCAAGGGTAAACCATGCTTCACCTTACGAGCCTCTCATTTCGTATGAAGCAACCTTTGTTACGGGTCTCCCATTTCGTATGAAGCAACCTTTCTTACGGGATTCCCATTTCGGATACGATTTTTATATCAAAACATATCATATCATATCATTTCATCTCCTTACGGGCAGCCCCATTTCGGAGGCACCTTTCCTTACGGGCCTCTTATTTTGAAAAGGAAACCTATGCAAGGCACATAATTCAAGAAAAGGGAGATGACCCTTGGGGATAGCCCTAAAGCCCCCAATCCTCAGTGCTAAGTCGTTATCACACAAGAATACTTATAATAGACGTAATTATACATGCTTTCAAAAGATACAAGTCTTTCCAAAACGTTTCAATGCACAATTGGGCTTAAAAGCCAAACACCTTTCATAGTAGTTCATACTGAGGCTCAAATGCCAAAACCATACTTTCATAGTCATAATACTCATGCATAGGAATAACCCATTCATATACAAAATGGTGCAGGCACCCAAAATACTCCAAGAGCCGTCATCATAGACATGTATGTGATCACATTCTTGTCATAACTAGTATCTTATCAAAATCATATCATAATACATAATTGGGCTTAACCCACTTCATAATTTTCATAAAAATTCAATGTCATGAATGCAAACGCTAAGAATGACGTGAGGAAGGCATGTGTAATTAAGATGCAATCCAAAATAACCAATATAACATGAAATTCAAGTGAAAACATAATTTATCCACATTTAAAATCATAATATAATCACTCATGCATAAACAAGCTTTGAAAAGGGACATTCATATTTATAATTTCATAAACTCAATGTAAATCATCATAATAGGGCTTAAAGTAACTTAAAATCATCAAATATGTATAATTCATACATCAATTTAATTTAATAAATCAAAATAATGAAAAATCACATGTAAAATAAGATTAATTTCATAGAAGATTGCTTGAAAATAGTTTGGGTCTCCTTTATTGGAAGGAATCAAGGATCAAAACCCACATACCTTCACTAAGATGAAGAAACCCAAAGAATATTGAAGCAGAGTTGAGTTCCCAGCTCCAATGTTGAAATTTTCAAGTGTTCTTTAGTGGAAAGCTTTTGAGAGGTTTTAAAAATATGAAGAGTGATTTTGAATGTTTGAAGTAGGTTTTAAGTCTTTAGATGAACTTAGAATAACATAGGAATTTTCAAAAGACTAATAGAAATAACCGAATTTATGAAAATGCCATTAATGAATTGGAGAAAAAAATTTACTGAAAGCCACTTGGCTGGAAGGTAAACAGCTCGTGTGGCACTCCACAGTCCGTGTGGAGTGCCCATGAAACGATACATAGAAAATTTTCTATAGATTTCGATCTTGAACCAACACTTAGAATTTTTTCGCACGAGCCCGCTAAACAGACACCTTTTATGAGCCGTGTGAAGCCACACAGTTCGTGTGGTGCTCCCATCACTCCAACCTTAGCAAATTTTTGTCAAAAAGTTACGAGACGGTGATCTAACACTTAAAATTTTTTTCACTCCAGAGCTTCACGTAAGGCCGAACGACCCATCTCACACCACACAACCCATGTGACTGGTCGTGTGGCCTCCCTTAGCTTCAATGATGGGGTTTTCAAGCCTGGGCTACCCCATAGCTCCTCCACACGACCCGTGAAGTGTCACGCGGTTCGTGTGAGGTGCCAATGAGGTGTGTCTTAGCTTGCAACACCACCCCAAGGCCAACATGCAAGTTTTGAGGCTAAGTATGGTCACACTTGAGGCCACACGGCTCGAGTGACCCCATGCTGGCCGTGTGGTCTCTCTTGAGACACACTTGGTCCAAATCTTTGCCCAAAAAGAGATTTCTCAAGGTCCAACAACGTCGTATGGAATCTGAGTCATTACATATATGTTTCAGTTTTCATCCTTTGACAAAAATCTACATACCATTAGAAATCACGATGTGTTTGATCATCATTTAAAATTTATCAAAAAAGTCTTTCTTTAATATTTTTTGCATCAAAGTTAATCATGATGGAGATTTCAAAAAAAGAAAAAAGAAAAAAGAAAAAAGGAAAAAGAAAAAAGAAGCAATTTAGCATGAAGATTTCTTTCAGATTTTCTTTTTATACAGTCAAATGCTAATTAAATATATAATTATCCTCATTTTATAAGATAAATTCTTCATGATGAACTCGTTTTATTATGGAGTTACTTACAAATTTGATTGGGCTCCACTGAAGTGTAATACACTTCTTTTGATTTAATAAATGATATCTATTTATGTAAATTAATTATAGTACACATTTTATATGTTAATTGTATGAGTATCGAAAAACTAAAAATGAAAAAGAAGTACTACATAACCATCCTTAAAAATCAAAATAAAATCAAGAAGCTAATGATACATTCATGTCAATAAGAAAACTAATACATGATATCTCTATATATTATACATGTTACTTTCTTTTGTCATCTTATTAATGTAAGTTTTTATAGTGCATTATGCATGCTACAAGAGCTTTTTTTACACTACAAACATATTATATAGAAATGCATACAACATGCAAGTTATCTTGGTGGACATACCAAAATTCTTTCAAACTAGAAATAAAATTATATTGACGAAACTTTTTCCAAAGAAAGTCAAGTTTAACTATATAATTACCCGAATTGCATTATTTACTTTTGCCATCTTGTTGATATTTTTATTTTAAAAAGTTGTGTACGTTTAAATAAAGAAACATATAATCTTAAACCAAACAAATATAAAAAAAAATCTAACATATTATAACTGCTGCTTGCATCTCCATGATGTTATTGTGACGTCATATTTGACTGATGAGAAAATATTTGGTTAAATAAATAGAAACAATTACTGTAATTATAATATAGCAATTAATTTGAGCATGCTCTTATGCAAATTAAGGTGTTCAGAAATTAAATTACAAGGGATATAGATCAAGTCATAATAAATAAGGATGATGTCAATCACAAAAGTAAGTCCAACTTAAACTGATGAAAAGTCATAAAGTTGACCGATTGTCCTTTAATCAAGTTTATCATAAAAAGTTATTTTTTAATTTTTTTTTGTCATCTACATAGAATTTTATCAGAAAGAGTGACTTTTCTATTCTGTTGTCGCATAAAACCGTCCAACATTAACGAAGCTAAGTAACAATTAAATATTATTTGAATTTTTATATTACGCACAAAAATATGATTTATATCAATTAAAATAATCTCTGTGAAATTTTACAAATGGAGTCTGAGGAGGATAGTGTAATAACCCAAAAGGTTATTTTGTATTTTCAGTTAAATTACCATTTTGCCCTTTCTGAAAGTTGCTTTGAGTCATTTTTGGACGAGTTGAAAAGTTGGATTTCGAAAACCTTGCGAAAAGTTGAACTTTTTTTCTAAAGAAAGAGTTTTTAAAAGTTTAAAAAGTGAAATTTTGACTTTTGAGATCATCTTGAGTTTCGGATGTCAGAATGCAATTTTGTCGATTCCATCAACTCCATAATGTAGAATTTGATCTAGGAGAACTTACAAAATTGAATTTGGAGTTAGAACGAAGATTTTGGACCCAAAGTGTTGATTTTTAGTTGAATTTGGATCATAGTTTGACTTTGTCAACTTTCGGAGTTTGGAACTTCTAACCGAAATTTCAAGAATTTCAACGGTTCCGAATGGAAACTAATGCTAGAAATGGTCTCATTGTAATTTTTAAAATTTTCAAGGTTATTTTGAGTATTTGAGTTTTTAACTAGTTTTAATGAATTTTATCAGGTTCCAGATCGAGAAGACCTCAAAATCGAATCTGATTGTTCTGTTAAGTCCAAAACGTCATTTCTGGTAGAATTACATGTTTGGTTTGTCTGTATCGGATTCCGAATGAATTTCGGGGGTATATTCCAAGTTTTAAAAATAGCCAATTTCTGAAAAATCTGGTGCAACCTCCTTTGTTCTCCGCGTTCACGGGATAGGGACCCGCATTCGCTCAGGCCTGTGGACTTTGACCTCCATATTTGTGGACCACCAATCCGTGTTCATGGAGCAATAAATACCTAAGACAATTTTTATGTTTTAAAGTGACGGGTTTCACCATTTTTAATATTCCAAACTCAGATTTTGAGAGATACTTCAAAGTTTTTCAAGTCAAGACCATTAGGTAATATATTTCCAACTAAATTCTTTATTTCCACTTGATTAATTTTTTATTTTAACTTGAAATTAGAGACTTTTAATGGGAGAAATTGAGTATTTTTTTCAAATTTTGAATTTTGATTGAAAATTGGGGTTATGGGTTCATTTCAACTCTATTTCAAAATGGTTTTCACCGTTGAACTCTTTTTATCTTGGGTAACGTTTTCATGTATTAATTTTCTGATTCCAAGCACTTTTTTTGGCATGGGATTTTTGAACATTTTATCCTTTTTTGTCTGAATTGCTTGATTTTATGTCATTTGCTTCGTATTGAGATTGTGAATCCGTATTTGGCTAAATTATGATGTGTCGGGTGCAAATGCAGGAGAAAAAGCTCCAGTTGTAGCTCAAGTTGACTTTTGATTGAGGCAAATGGATTTCTAAACCTTGTTAAGCTTACTTGAACACTATATCTCCTTTGTTTCTAACTTGAAATGATTGGATAATTATTGATTGGACAAGTTGGACCTGGTAAAATTGTGAGAATTTGATGTAAGTGTGAATTCCCCTTATGATGAGAAAGTGAATGTTAGAGATTGATATGTATTGACTTGTGATTTGATATTGAGAATCCCTTGTGATATACAAATGTGAAATTGTGGATTATATTGTGTTATTCGTGAAAATATTGGAGGCAATGTGTTGAGTCTCACTTATGGGTTGGATAATAGATTATAGGTTAGGAACGGGTCATCATTATGACATGCATGTTATGACATTTGACTTGAATTGATGTATATGTTGTAATGTGAGCTCATGCATGCACTTCTATTATTGCATCATATGAAGATGTTCTTGATGTGCAATCTTGACTGAGTTCCACTGATGAAACATTGAAAAGAAAAAGGGAATAGGCCACACGTCCGTGGCGGAAAACATTGAAAAGAAATAAGGAACGGGCCACACATCTATGGCGGGAAACACTGATATGAGATATTGGAAATACTGAGAACAGATGTCACGATCCAAGCCTAGAGCCTAGATGTGACACGGCGAATGGGGAACCCGAAGGAATCCCAAACAAGCCTCTTATCATATAATTCACATATCCTTGGTCGCGGAAGCAAAATAAACATCAACAAGTTATATAATTAAAAAAGAAAGTGGGACTAAGCAAAGTTTTTCATAATAATAGTGGCATAAGAAGAGTCAAGCTCAAAAGCATAGACAACCATAATATAATATTCAACGACACCTCTACATGAAATGAAGCGGGGCCAAGATACTTTCCGGGCTTACCCTCAAGTTATAAGCATCCAAACATAATAAGCAAGTCTTAACATAACATGAACAAAACGTAGATATTATCCTCGGAGTTGAGGACTCAGTAAAAGCTTTCTTCAAAGAAATCGGTCTAACCCCGTGGATAAGGATGATCAATAGGAGTTTCGGTTCCTACATGGTGATATCATTTAGGCATAGAGTATGCATTAGTACTTGAAATGTACTAAGTATACGAGGTGTAATGCAACAAAGACATAATCCATGATAATCAATATGCATAATCATAATCAATGGATATAAACTCAATATGACATGTATGACCAATGCTTGTAATAAAACATGCATGTAAACATTCAACTTGCACAATAATAATATATATATGTGGGAGGAGAACTTAACTGATATAGACCAAGCGAGCTATTACATGGAATCCAAGGCATGACACTCCCTCGGTAAGGTGACGAGGCATGACACTCCCTCGATAAGATGTGGTCTACTTGTCAAGGTAAACCATATACCCTACTTGGGGGAAAAATATAAACTAGATGGATCCACTAGTAAAGCCCATTTAGGAAAATAATATAATCGTATAGTGGCACATAATTTAGAGATTAAATACTTTACATAAGGACCCCTTGAGTCGAGCCTTCACCTTAAGCCTCAATTAGTGCTAAGTCTAATCCCACGGAATACTTAAAATAATCATAACTTTAATCATAACATAAATAACTTGTAAGCGACATGATAACTTGACATGAGTAGCTCATTTACATGCTTGATCTTTACTAGTCAACTTAACTTGAATATGAGGAAAAAATAGAAATCATGTTTGACCACTCAACTTGACGTGAGTGGCTCACAAGAGAATAAAATCTTGAAATAGAGCTCAACTTTTCACTTGTAAAATCTTAGATATCTTTCATCAGTTAAATACATACTTGGGAGCCTATAATTTTCGTGAAAACACTTAACTTGTAAATAGTGCAATAGCCTTTCAACAACATAAGAATACTTGTCATGTAAACTTATACAAAAATCTCTCGTCAATATCAACAATTCTTTTCAATTAATTAAGTCAAATACATGGTGGACATATGCCCACATACTTAAAATTATGCACTTCAAGAGTAGTAAAATCAACCCATTTCAAATCATTCAAATCAACCCACTAATATTATAGTAAAATTCTCATATTTTAAGAAAGTATTATATTTCAAGATATATAGGGAAAATAATTAGTTTAAATCATTCTTAATCAACCCATCATGATAATATACATCATTTTTCAAAATATGGATATGTGAGCATGAAATCCATCTTAATATCAAACCCCAATAATATTTGGCATAAAAACATCATTTCTTGTAAAACTCATATAGAGGATATATGTATAACAAATACTAATATCATCATAAACAAGAGTTCATAGAAAACCAAAAAATAATTACAAATCCATAACTACTACACAATACTTTACTTCGTGATAATGCGCAAAATAAACCATAATAGAATGCATAGTAGTAATACCATATTCAAGAGTTCATAAATAACCATAAAGATTCATAAACTTCATGTAGCAGGAAAGGAGAAATGGTTGGACTTGTGGGAAGGAGGTTTCCCACAATCAAACCCATATACCTAAACTTTGAAGTTTCTTGAAAAACATTGGAGGAAGACTTGGGACTTGAGTTGGGTTCTTAAATTCCAAAGTTGATCCTTGAGATTTCTTAAGATTGAATGAAATATTGGGTGATGTTTCGGAGAGAATTTTAAGATGGTTTTGAGGTTCATATGGTTGAAAATGGTTAAGGAAAAAAGGTCTTTCATATTTAAATGGGCATTGGGTTATTATCCAAATGCCCTTGGAGGGAACAAGAAAATTGGTGGAAAATTGCACTTGTTCGCGCCCCAGGCGCGAGCAGACCAGGCGTGCCTGTTCAAATTACACTACTGCACGCCCCAGGAGCGGCGCGGCCTGGACGCGCGGCTCTCTGGAAATTGTCCTGTTGCTAAATTTGTTTTTTCGCAATGGGTTTTCTAAAATTTGGGGATTACCCATTCTCCATTCAATTTTGCCTTCTGTTTAAGAATACGAAGTCGGATTTTCAAAATCACGCACGATTTTTGAGATATATGAAAAATATAATTATGAGGCATTCTGAAGCACATAGGGGTGTTTCAATATCTCCGCCTTGGAAAAGTTCGTCCCCGACTGTCAAAGAAACATACATAAGAGATGAAATCATGAGACTTCCAGCCCGATATAAATGCAACAAATGCGTTTAAACACCATACTAAAAAAATTACATATATATGTAACAAAGTCATCAAAACTTGTCAACATAAACATGTATGTATGCAAAGATGACACGAGGGCTGAAAGTTAGGACTTGAAATCATGAATGAGACTTAATTTGTTATCTTAGGATTGTATAGAGTGAAAGAGATACGAATATCACTTCTTCATGTCTGCTTCAGCTTCCGAAGTGACACTCTCGACTTGTTGATTCTTTCAAAGGACTTTGATGGATGTCACATCTTTGTTCCTTAACCTTTTTACTTGTCTATCCAATATCTCACTGGGGCCTTCTCATAGGTCAAGTTATCTTCCACAACACCCACAAGCTCTAAGGGTACAACAACACTTGGGCCACCAACACACCTCCTCAATATGGATACATGGAAAATCATATGAACCATACACACTTCCATAGGCAACTCTAACTCATGGGTAACCTTGCCAATTTTCTTCAAGATTCTATGGGGTCCCACAAACTTTGGACTCAATTTCTCTTTCTTGCCAAATCGGGCCACAACTTTTATGGGTGAAACTTTCAAGTATACCCAATCATCAACATTAAACTCAATGTTTCTCCTTCTCACATCGGAGTAGGACCTTTGTCTACTTTGAGCCGTCTTTAGTCTCTTCCTTATCAACCTTGCCCTCTCCAAAGATCCTATAACCAAATTTGGTCCAATCAAGCCATCTCATCAACCTCACCAAGATACCTCCCTAAAGTCTTTATACATCTTTGTAAAATCAGGAAGAATAGAATAGGATAAATCATGTGCCTTCTTCAAAATCAAATCCCTCAACCCATTAACATTAGGCACACATAGACTACCTTGGTACCTAAGTACACCATCTCTCCCTTGGGAGAAAACCTCTATTTTACCATCCTTCACCAAATCTTTGAATTCTAGTAAGGCAGGGTCAATATCTTGTTTGGACTTGGCCTCTTCAATCAAAGAGGATTTGAACCATCAATAACCACTACACCACCATTCTCTTCCTCATCCAATATCACCCCCTCCCACCTAGCCAAC
Source organism: Solanum clarkiae (assembly GCA_011800125.2). Classification (NCBI taxonomy): domain Eukaryota; kingdom Viridiplantae; phylum Streptophyta; class Magnoliopsida; order Solanales; family Solanaceae; genus Solanum; species Solanum clarkiae. The sequence goes on along the minus strand of JAABOM020125828.1, from coordinate 4,474 downwards.
CGATGGACTTCTCTAGCCACCTCCTTAAAGCATCACAATAATCACAAATCCTTCCAGCCTCTGGTAAAGCCAAAATAAGAGCGGAGATAAGCTTGTCTTTCAAAGTTTGAAAACTCTTTTCACATTCATCGGTCAAAATAAATTTTGTCTTTTTTTGGGTGAATTTTGTCATAGGGGAAGCATTAGAAGAGAAATCATTCATAAATCTCCAGTAATAGCCTGCTAAACCTAAGAAACTCCTAATATATGTCGGAGTCAAGGGTCTAGCCCAATTCCTTATTACCTCCATCTTCTTAGGGTTCACTTTAATTCCATCACCCAACACCACATGCCCTAGCAATGCAACCTCTTTCAACCAAAATTAACACTTCTCATATTTAGCAAGCAACCTCTCATCCCTCAAAATTTATAACACCACCCTCAAATGATTCACATGCTCTTCTTCATTCCGGGAGTAAATCAATATATCATCAATAAAGACCACTACAAACATATCAAGGTAGGATTTAAAGGCCCTATTCATGAGGTCCATAAATATCGCTGATGCATTAGTCAATCCAAAATACATTACCACAAATTCAAAGTGCCCATGCCTAGTTCGAAAAATCGTCTTAGGAATATGACACTCTCTCACCCTCACTTGGTGGTATCCAGACCAAAGATCAATCTTAAAAAAGTGACTATCCCCTCGAAGTTGATCAAATAGGTCATCTATGCTTTATAGAGGGTACTGGTTCTTTATGGTAATTCTATCGAGTTGCCAGTAATTGATATACATTCTAAGTGAGCTATTTCTTTTGTCTTAACAAGCAACATCGGTACACCTCAAGGTGACTTGCTAGGCCTTATGAAACCCTTCTCTAACAAATCCCTCAATTGATCATTTAACTCCTTCAACTCTGTCGGGACCATACAGTAAGGGATAATGGAAATGGGTTGTGTATCAGGGAGGAGTGTATACCAAGTCTATTTCTCTTTTGGAGTAACACTGGGAAGCTCATCGGAAAAGACATCAAGAAACTCATTGACCACTTGAACCGACTCAATAGGAAGGACTTTAGACTCAACATCCCTAACCCTTACAAGATGGTAAATGCAACTCTTAAAAATCAATTTTTGGACTTTAAGACAAGAAATAAATCTTCCCTTGACCACTATATTATAACTTTCCCACTCAAGAACAGGCTCATTAGTGAATTGGAATCTAACTTTATGGGTTCTACAATTAATGGAAGCATGATATGCATGTAACCAGTCCATCCCAAGAATAATATCAAAATCCACCATGTGAAGTTCAACAAAATCACAAGACAAGACTTTATGCATTAAAGACAAGGGGCAATCCCTATAGACTCTTTTCGCAATAATGGACTCACCAACGGGGGTAGACACTTCATAGGGTTCACACAATAATTTGGGACACATATGAAGCTTATTGGCAACAAAAGGAGTAATGAAAGAAAGAGTGGCACCTGGATCTAATAAAGCATGCACATCATAATAAAAAAACTTTGACATACCTGTAATGACATTGGGCACCTCATCCACTCCTTGCCTTCCTTGGAGAGAATAGAACCTATTTTGTCTTGGTGAATCCCCTTGTTGGTCTCCTTGTTCCCTTTGATCAACACATGTACCTTATTCTTGAGGAAGACTATATTTACCCTTGTTTTGAGCATGTGGACAATCAACAACCTTATGACCCACTTCACCATAATCATAACAAGTACTAGAGTTTCTCAAACATGGACCACCATGACTTCTCCCACATTTTTGGCACCTAGGATTAGTCAAATTACCATTGCCACCTTGAGCCTTAGGGTATGGAAGTCTACCTTCAATTCGTGCCATTATTCTCCCTTCTATGAAGGCCAAAGGACAATCTGTCATCTTATGCCCTATACCACCATATTTGAAACAACCCCCGGTGCCAGCCAAACACTTTGCTTGATGCTTCTTGCCACACCCTTGATAAGTGGAAAAAAGGACCCTTTTGTTTTGTACTTGGGCACCGGTAGACTAGTAGAAGATGAAGCACTATTAACTCGGGCCCTCTTAGCCTTTCTCTCTCTCCTCTTATCATTTGGAGTCACGGGGGCACCCACTTGTTGATTGAGTTGAGTAGTTACGACCTTAGTCAATAGTCATAGAGCACTGCGAACCTCCCGCATTGAACATGTCATTGTTAGGAAGTTGATCTTCAAGCGAGGGATGGTGACCATCTTATCCACCGTTCTAGATAGCTTGAGACATATTCTGAAACGTAATGGTTAGAAATCAGAAATAAGCCTTAGAGGACCTAGAACTACCACACGGCATAGATCATGAAGAAGTAAAAAATTTCCTAAAACGCCTCATAGCCTCCTATTCATAGTGGTGGCGCGCTTCACAACTATGAATAAGACTTTAATCAACATAGTGTGTTGGATTTTCGAGGACCATTAACAACCTAGTGCTCTGATACCAACCTTGTCACAACCCAAGCCAAGGGCCTAGACATGACACGATGAATGGGGAACCCAAAAGAACCCAGACAAGCCTCTTAGCATATTATTCACATATTCTTGGTTGCGGAAGAAAAATAAACATTAACAAGTGATATAATTAAAAAGGGAAGCGGGACTAAGGGAAGTTTTTCATAATCATAGTGGCATAAGAAGAGTCAAGCTCAAAAGGATAGACAACCATAATATAATATCCAACAACACCTCTACATGGAATGGAGCGTGGGCTAAGATACTTCCCAGGATCACCCTCAAGTTATAAGCATCCAAACATAATAAGAAAGTCTTAACATAGCATGAACAAAAAGTAAATATTGTCCTCAGAGTTGAAGACTTACCAAAAGTTTTCTTCGAATTAACCGAATTAACCACGTGGAAGAGGATGATCAATAGGAGCTTCAGTTCCTATATGGTGATATCATGTAGGCATAGAGTATGCATTAGTACTTGGAATGTACTAAGTATGTGAGGTGTAATGCAACAAAGACATAAGCCATGATAATCAAGATGCATAATCATAATCAATGGATACGAACTCAATATGACATGTATGATCAATATTTGTAATAAAAAATACATGTAAACACTCAACTTGCACAATAATAATAATACATATGTGGGAGGAGACCTTAGCCCTTCGACCAACCGAGCTATTACTTAGAATCCAAGGCATGATACCCTCTCGGTAAGATGACGAGGCATGACACTCCCTCGATATGGTGACGAGGCATGACACCCCCTCGATAAGGTGTAGTCTACTTGCCAAGGTAAACCGTATATCGCCCTATTTGAGGCGAAAAATATGAACTAGATGGATCCACTAGTAAATCCCATTTAGGGAAATAATATAATCGTATGATGGCACATAGTTTAGAGACTAAAGACTTTATATAAGGACCCCTTGAGTCGAGCCTCCACCTTAAGCCTCAATCAGTTCTAAGTCTAACCCCACAGAATACTTAAAATAATCATAAATTTAATCATAATATGAATAACTTGTAAGAGACATGATAACTTTACATGAGTAGCTCATTTACATGATCGACCTCTACTAGTGAGCTTAACTTGAATATGAGGAGAAAATAGAAATCATGCTTGACCCCTCAAATTGATATGAATGCACAAGAGGATAAAATCTTGAAATAGGGATCAAATTGTCACTTGTAAAATCTTAGATATCTTTCATGGTTAAATACATACTTGGGAGCCCATAATTTTCATGAAAACACTTGACTTGTAAATAGTGCAATGGCCTTACAACAATATAAGAATACTTGTCATGTAAATTTATACAAAAATCTCTCATCAACATCAAGAATCCTTGTCAAGTAATTTAAGCAAATACGTGGTGGGCATATGCCCATTTACTTAAAAATCATGCACTTCAAGAGTAGTAAGATCAACCCATTTCAAAATCATTCAAAACAACCCACTAATATTGTAGTAAAACTCTCATATTTCAAGAAAGTATTATATTTCAAGATATATAGGGAAAATAATTAGTTTAAATCATTCTTAATTAACTCATCATGATAATATACATCATCTTTCAAAATATGGACATGGGAGCATGAAGTGCATCTTAATATCAGACCCCAACAATATTTTGGCATAAGACATTATTTCTTGTAAAATTCATATAGAGGACATATGTATAATGCATACTAATATCATCATAAACAAGAGTTAATAAAAAAAACTAAAAATAATTATAAATCCATAAATACCATATAATATTTTACTTCGTGATAATGCAGAAAATAAACCATAATAGAATGCATAGTAGTAATACCATACTCAAGAGTTCACAAATAACCATAAAGATTCATAAACTTCATGTAGTGGGAAAGGAGAAATAGTTGGACTTGTGGGAAGGAGGTTTCCTACAATCAAACCCATATACCTAAACTTTGAAGTTTATTGAAGAAAACTAGAGGAAGACTTGGGGCTTGAGTTGGGTTCTTGAATTC
>JAABOM020125771.1:0-21839 GCA_011800125.2 Solanum clarkiae | reverse complement strand
TTTGGCATTTGAGCCTAAGTATGAATTATTATGAATGGTGTTTGGCTTTTAAGCCCAATTGTGCATTGAAATGATTTTGAAAATGACTATTGCCTCTTTGAGAGTATGTGCATGCATATTATAAGTATTCTTGTGGGATGACAACTTAGCTTGTTATGTTGAGGGTCTTAGGGTAGTTTGGGCTACTTGCATAGCATGTTTCTAATGAGTGTAGAACTCGTAAGGTTATAATATGATGGGTAAAGATGGTCGATCTATTTAGTCAACTACAATGAGTTAGTCACTTCTCTAAGATTGATCTTTGGTTCGGGTTTTGTCCCTGAGTGAGGATAAAGGTAGGTAATATCCCTAGGTGTCTTTTCGGATTAGGAGTAAGCATTATTACTATTGATGGAGTTGATAGTGGTTATAGTAACAAGTGGGTTAGGTGTATTTAAGATCGACAATTGAGTTGAGGATTGTGAGTCCTTATAGAGTGTAGAGGGAGGTTGACAAAATTGCTTAAGTTTGGGGATTGCCTTTGGGTGTGGATATAGTTAATCCGGTTTGTCATGCTTCTAAGTGGATGTGATGGGTTGGTGACTTTAGTGTTATAAAACACTTTGAGGTTGTCGGCGTTAAGGAGGGTAATTTGACTTAAGAGAAGGTCCCGGTGGAGGTGTTGGATGGATGAGTGGAAAAGTGGATTGATAATGACGTAGTGTTCTTCAAGGCCCTTTGGGAAGAGTCGTCTATTCGTATATGTCTCTCGGGGAATCGGAGCGGGCATGGAGGAGAAATATCTATACCTCTTTCATTCTATTCAAACTTATGATAACACGTCAAGTCCTTTTATGATTTAAGTCTTGCAATTCAGCCCCTATGTCATTCATATTATGATGGTTTTACACTGATGTTGAGATTTTGAAAGCAGTGTTTTAAATGTAATGTTGCATTCATATTGGGGATGATTTGTTAATGATTACTCTTATCCTGTAAGTCTCTTCTATATTTGGGGACGAATGTTCCCAAGGAGGAGATATTGAAATGACCCAAAAAAGTGCCCGAAATTGTGCTTCGGAAGTGTCTGGAATTTTGTTTTTCATATATCTAAAAATATATTTGTTATTTTGAAAAATGGACTTCCCATTCTTGTTTAGTAGGGTCAAATTGAGTGGGAAATGGATCTAACACGAATTCCAGAGCAACCGTATCAAAATTCAAAAATCGCAAAACACACTACTTAGGAGAGTCCATTTTGAAGGGTCATATCTATTAGCACACAAAGAACTGGTGGTCCACAAACTACCAAGTGAAAGACCTTTGAGTTAGCTTTCCAGTGCACTTTGTTTCACCTCATTCCAAGTTCGGATGAAGGATTTATGCCTATTTTCATAAAACTCACCCATACAGAAAATGCAATTTCCAGTGAGGTGTCCGTTTTGGTCCTATTTTCTCTTGACTTTGGTCCAACACTTTTAAGTCTTGGGCCTAAGGGTTCCTACACTTGAAAATACATATACATAGCCTTATTTCACCCTCATATCATCCTAAACATTCCCCAAAACTCACTCAAAATTTAGACTCATATTTCGCCCTAAATTCAAGTCACAAACTCAAGACCTATCTTAAGGATTTCACTCAAGCTTCAAGTCTCCATTAAAGTCTTCTTCAAGAATCTCTCCAAAGATAAGGTATGTATTAGGTCCTTCCACCTATGGTGCCTAAACCCTCTTTTAATTAATATTGCATAATTTAAAGTTGATTTTACATGTAGGTCTTATATGTTGAGAAATTTACTGGAAAGTGATTTTAGTTCATGAAAGGATGGTTGTTTTAGCATGTTTTGAGCTCTAAATCTTGGATCTAATGTTGGATTTCCTGAAGGGTTTTGATGTGAATGTCTTGGGGGTATTGCAAGGTGTTGAATGATGGTTTTACCACTGATTTTCTTGCATGATTTCATCTCTAATTTTCATGGTATTTTACTCCTATTGAACACCCGCCAAGTGTTTGACAAAATGTTCAGTTATGGTTTCTTGAGGAATTGAAGGTCCAAAGCATGACATATGATATGAATGATGTTGTGATGATTAAATGAGCATGAGATATGATATGAATGATGTATAATAAGGAGATGAGCTTATGTATATGATTATTCCTACATGATGTATAACATTAGAGCTTATGATGAATCATATGTAAAGTGTTGCATTAGACCATACACAATCCCTGGGGGACAAGAGCCCGGGTAACCTAGATGGGGGTTCATACTCATCTGTCTCAGTGATAGGGCAGCATAATAATCAACCTAGATGGGGGTTTATACTCATCCACCTCAGTGATAGGCCGGCATAATCATCAACGTAGATGGGGGTTCATACTCATCCACCTCGGTGATAGGGTGGCATAATCACCAACCTAGATTGGGGTTCATATTTATCCACCTTAAGTGATGGGGAGACAGCATCACTAACCCCAAGGGGTTCATACCTTGAAAATCTAGCTTGTTATCTTCTACACCTATGATATTATAGATGAGTATGGGTTACTAAAGCATGTTTTACTTATGTATTGATCATGCATGTCGTATTGCTATATCATGCCTATTGCCTATCGTTATGCATTTTAGATTGTGATGCCTATCTATTGTTGCATTGCATCCCACATACTTAGTACATTCAAATGTACTAATACATACTTTTTCCTACATGATATCACCATGTAGGGACCGAAGCTCCTATTGATTCTTCTTGTGGCTAGATAGATTGTTCAAGTTAGCCTTTGGTGAGTCCTCTATTCCGGGGACAAGGACAATTCACTCACACTATTTATCATTTACTTATGAATATGAGGGTGAGACCGGTTGTATGTCTTGGGCCCCGCTATTATCTATGTAGTAGAGGTGTTGTTGGACAAAGCTATGAATTTATGCTATGAGTTGATTCTATTATCTCTTGACTCTATGTTATGACAAGTTGTCCCCTAGTCCCCTTTTCCCTTATTTCCATTCTTCAAATATCATTTAATTGTTCCGTGACCAACGGTCTGTACTGATATGCTATGAGGCTTATTTGGGGTTCCTTCGGGTTCCCTATTCGCCTATCACGTCTAGGCCCTAGGCTTGGGTCGTGACAAATTAGCAAAAATTATTTTTCGCTATGGGTCTTCAAAAATCTAGCTTATACCTATTTCCTACTCAATTTTTCCCCTGATCAAGAATATGAAGTCATACTTTTGAAATTATGCATGGATTTTGAGACTTGCAAATTACGATTATGGGCATTCTAAAGCACATGAGTGGTGTTTCAGGTAAGTCATGATTCAGTGGTTCAGGGTCGGATCATCTTTTGTATTAAGGCTCAAAAATTGATTTCTAAGGGTTGTATTTACCATCTTTTAAGGGTTAGAGATGTTAAGTCTAAAGTCATTTCTATTGAGTTAGTTTTGGTAATCAATGAATTTCTTTATATCTTTCCCGATAAACTCCCCGGCGTTCCTCCTAAAAGGAAAATAGATTTTGGTATAGACCTCCTCCCTGATAAACACCCCATTTCCATTCTTCCTTATCTTATTGCCTTAGTAGAATTGAAGGATTTAAAGGGTCAAGTGAAAGATTTATTGGAGAAGGGCTTCATAAGGCCTAGCAAGTTACCTTGGGGTGTACCGATCTTATTTGTAAGGAAGAAAGATGGCTCCTTAGAGTGTGCATCGACTATTAGCAACTCAACAAAGTCACCATCAAGAACAAGTATCCTTTTCCAAGGATAAATGACCTATTTGATCAATTTGAAGGGGTAGTCACTTCTCAAAGATTGACCTTCGGTCTAGGTTTCATCAATTGAGAGTAAGAGAGTGTGATGTCCAAAAAAAGGATCTTCAGACTATATGTAGGCATTATGAATTTCTGGTAATGTCTTTTGGCTTAACAAATGCTTCGGTGATATGTATGGACCTCATAAATAGGGTCTTCAAACCCTACCTAGAAATGTTTGTAGTGGTATTCATTGATGACATTCTGATTTATTCTCGGAGTAAAGAAAGTAAATAAAACATTTGAAGGTGATGTTGTAAACATTGAGGGAAAAAGGTTGTCTCCTAAGTTTGACAAATGTGAGTTTTAGTTAAAATTTTATTCATAGGGCATGTAGTGTCGGGTGAAGGGATTAAAGTGGATTCAAAAAAGATAGAGGTGATAAGGAATTGGCCTAGGCCCTTGACTCCAACAGATATTAGGAGTTTCTTGAGCTTGGCGAGGTACTACTGGAGATTTGTTGAGGAGTTCTCCTCAATTGCTTCCCCTTTGACAAAATTAACACAAAAGAAGGCCAAATTTGTTTGGACAAATGAATATGAATGTGAAAGGACTTTTCAAACTCTGAAAGACAAGCTTACATATGCTCCTATCTTGGCTCAACCGGAAAGGTTAGAAGGGGTTGTTGTATATTATGATGCTTCAAGAATTAGTTTGGGGTGTGTAAGGATGCAAAGTGGCAAGGTTTTTCCTATGCTTCTAGGCGACCAAAGGTGAATGAGCATAACTACCCCACCCATAAACTTGAATTGGTGATCGTGGTATTTGCTTTGAAGATATGGCATCACTATTTATATGGAGTCCATGTAGATGTGTTCACTAACCACAAGAGTCTCTAATATGTATTCACCTAAAGAAATCTTAATTTGAGGCAAATAAGGTGGTTAGAACTCCTAAAAAATTATGACATGAGTGTGCATTATCATTCATGAAAGGCTGATATTTTTTTTGATGCTCTTAGTAGAGTATCCATGGAGAGAATGGTTCACATCGATGATAGCGAGAAGTAATTGGCAAGAGTAGTTCACTAGTTGGCTAGATTGGTAGTTAGGTTAGATTAAGCCAAAAATGGAGGTGTGATGATTGTAGATGGTTCTAAGTCTTCCTTGATTGAAGAGGTCAAATCCAAAGAAGACCTTGACCCTACTTTGTTACAATTAAAGGCATTGGTAAAGGCGGGAAAGGTGGAAGTTTTCTCCCAAGGGTGAGATTGTGTTCTTAGATATCAAGGTAGACTATGTGTAAAAAATGTTGATGGGTTGAGGGACTTTATTTTGAAAGAGGCACATAGTTCTCCCTATTCTATTCACCTCGATACTACTAAGATGTATAGGTAATTCAGAAAAGTGTATTGGTGGGGTGGTATAAAGAGAGACATTGCCAAGTTTGTAGCTGGTTGCCACAATTGCCAATAAGTCAAAGTCGAACATAAAAGGAAAGGTGTCCTAGCACCAGATATAGAGATTCCTACTTAGAAGTTGAAAGAGATCAACATTGACTTTGTGATTGGCTTGCCTAAGACTAAGATGCATTTTGATTTTTTTTTGGGTCATTGTTGATAGCATGACGAAATCATCTCACTTCTTGCTGGTTAAAACAACATGTGGTACCAATGATTATGCTATGTTGTAAATTCATAAGTTGGTTAGATTGCATGGAGTTCTATTGGCTATTATTTTGGATCACGATACTCAATTTACCCCACACTTTTGGATTTCTTTCCAAAGAGGCCTTCGTACCAAAGTCAAGTTTAGCACGACATTTCACCTGTAAACGAATGACCAAGCTAAAAGGACCATTCATACTCTTGAGGATACGCTTAGGGCTTGTGTTTTAGAGTTTAAAAGTAGTTGGGATAAGCATCTTCCATATATTGAGTTTGCTTACAACAATAGTTATTACTCTAGTATCGAAATGGCTCCCTTTGAAGCTTGATATGGTAGATGTTATAGATCTCTAGTTAGTAATTCAAAGTGGGAGAAATGGATTTGGTTAGGTCCAGAATTTGTTATAGAAGATTTAGAAGTGGTGAAAGTGATAAAGGGAAAGATAGGAGACGGTCAAAGTTAGCAAAAGTCTTATGCTGACACTAGGAGGAGAGACCTTGAGTTTAAAGTTGATAATTGGTTGTACTTGAAGGTTTTTCCAATGAAAGGCGTGGTCCGTTTTGCCAAAAAAGGGAAGTTAAGCCCTAATTATATAAGGTCTTACTGGATTATGAGGCATGTTGGTAAAGTTTTATAAGAATTAGAGTTGCCCATGGAGATGAGCATAGTTCATCTGGTCTTCCATGTGTACACGTTAAGGAAGTGTGTTGGAGACCGTAGATCTATTATGCCCGTAGAGGTGGTGAATGTTGAAGTGAACTTGACATATGAGGAAGTTGTGGTGGAAGTATTGGATAGGCAAGTGAAGAGGTCGAGAAACAAAGATGTGGTATCCATCAAAGTTCTTTAGAGGAACCAACAAGTCGAAAGTTCCACTTGGGAAACCAAAGAGGACATGAAGAAGTGATACCCTTATCTCTTTCATTCTAATCAAGCGTAAGGTACTATGACTTCCTTCTTGAGAACCTCCCCTTCCTTTCATGTCATTTTCATGTCATCTATGCTTGATTGAGTGATTTTGAGGTTGCATTGTAAATGTTAATTGAAGCATGATTTGAAAATTTTCATGATTTATATGTTCCTTTTTTGCATATGATGCATGCATTCTATTCTTTATAGCTTGTGTTTAATACCTTCGGGGATGAATGTTCCTAAGGGGGTGATATTTTAAAGCCTCACATATTGGTGTGTATGAAAGCGTGTAAGAAATGAAGTCTAAAAATTTTCAAAGTGTAAGTGAAGTTCACGAAGTGGTTTATGGGTTGTCAAATTAAACATCGGTTGTACATAGGTTCGTGGGTCCTAAGGGTGTAATTCTAGTATCTCAAGTTTGGAGGGCAGCCAATGCACGAAGGAAACCATAAGTCATAGGTTGTTCCACGTTTCGTAACTTGTGCTCGCGGAATGGTGGGAAGACTTGGTAAAAAATGGTTTTCTGAAGTTAGGTGTCCGAACAAGCAGGACAACCCATGGTTTGTTGGATAGATCGTATATGGAGTCGTGGTTTGAATTTTTAACAAGCTTTCTGAGGGTCCAAGAAGTTAATAGGACGAGACCCCTTTCCACAACCTGCGGATAGTCCCATGACATGTGATCGGTGTCTCGTGGTCTGGTTCAACAGGTTTAGAAGGGGTAAATGTGATATTTCCTAATATTCTAAGCCTATGCTACATCGTTTACACCCTTAATGAAGCCCATTTCAGCCCTATACAACCTAAACTACTCCATTCTCATTCACTCTAAAATATCCTAAGTCCTAACCTCTTCCGAAAAACTCTCAAGCTTCCTCAAGATAGTCAAGTAAAAGATGCAAGCTAGGGTTTTGAATTTTCTTCATCCATCAACAAGATTCTCATCTCCAATTACACCATGGTATGTGTGTTTTCATTTTTGGAGACCTTTCCTCTACAAAGGTCAACCAACCCTCTCCCTCATCCAATTTAAACTTATAGGTCACTTATGGAAGTTGCATGAACTCTTTTATATGATGATATTATGAAGAAATATGTGATACTTTATCCTTGAACACTATTATGAAATGAAATGCAATGTGAAATTTATGATGCACATGAGGGTTTAATGATGCTCTAATTAAGATTTACTTTGTTTGGTGGGTTACTGCGAGTAATTCTCAAATGATTCTATTTTACCCCTCTCAGGTTATTTATTCTTGAGATGCATTATTTAAGAAAACACTCCTACCATGATTTTATCAAAGTTATGGGTCAAGCTTATGTGATGAAAGCCTTGAGGCAAGATATGCAAATTGTGCATGTTATGAATATAAAAAGGGGCTAATGAGTATGATATGAGCTCATGAGTATATTATGAATATTAAGAATGATATGAAGCCCTATTCTTTGATATTATAATGTGATATTTTGATGAGCTACTTATAAGATACTACCAATTTTATGAATTATGTAAGATATGATTTAAGTATATGAACTGACTATTTCATGGGATTGTTGGCCTAGCACCGAGAGGACTATGGTTGATAGCCATTGTCCCTAAATTATGTCCAACCATAGGTTTATGATATTTTTTCCCTATATTCTCTTGTATCTACCAAAAAGGAAATGTCGTAAGGTAAGAATATTTTTTGAACCTGCCAAAAAAGTCATGCAGGAAGGTAAGGATGCCTTGTGAAAAGTATCAAAAAGGTCATGTAGTAAGGTAAGGATATTTGATTATACTTTTCGAAAAGACCATGCCATGAGGTAAGTGTTTCATTTACCTTGGCAAAGTAGACCACTCTTTTTCTTGTGTAGAGTGAACATCAGAATTTCAAGTAGTATCTCTCTTGGTCTTACATATCTGTTATGGTCCCTTTCCCACCTTTGTACGATATATCATACGACTTGGTGATTCCTCATGCATGTTTTGACTAAGAATTTAGCATTCATGACATATTAAGTTTATATCCATTGATTATAATTATGCATATTGTTTAATTATGGATTGCATTCCTTATTGCATTGCACCCCACATATTTAGTATATTTCAAGTATTAACGCATACTTTTTCCTACGTGATCTAACCTTGTAGGGACTGGAGCTCCTATTCATCCTCTTTCTGTACTTGGCTAAATGGGTTATTGAAGACTTCTATGGGTAAGTCCTCCATTTTGGGGACAATACCCACTTGCTTTCATGTTTCTGTTAAGACTTGTCTATTTATGGATATTTATCTTTTAAGAGTGAGCCTAGGAGATGTCTTGGACCCTGTTCCACTTATTTAGAGGTGTTGTTGGATATGGATATGTATGTTGAGAGCTTGACTCCTATGGTAATTATTTAATTTTGAAGACTTCCCTTAGTCCTAACCCCCTCCTTATGTGTTGATTCTTCTTGTTGTTGTCGTGGTTGTAGATCCCGAGTCCCTAATATCACTATAGTATGTTTCATACTTACCCTACCCTTAGTATATATTTGTTATGTGTATATGCTAATCTTCTTTCCTATATCATCCTCATAGCTTGAGTCCAAAGTCTCATTTCCCCTAGAAATTACTTGCTTGTTTGTTTAATTATACTTTTGCAACCAAGGATGTGCCATGCATGCTTAACAAGATTATTTGGAGGCCCCTTTAGGTTCTCATTCGTTGTGTTACACCTAGGCCCTAGGCTTTGGTCATGATAATTCCTTGGTCTTTTAGGACTTTTATGCCCTTCTTAACGCTTTTAAATCATTTCTTAGTCATTTACATTCACACCATATCAAGTCCCACACTTAGCTCCTAAAATTTAACTCTTAAAACATCATGACTTTGAAGATTCAAGCTAAGGTCTCCAGTGTGATTTCAAGTTTAAGTCTGCCTCACCTTAAACTCTCTAATTCAAGCAAGGTATGTGTAGTTTCATTCATTATTTTCTTTCAATCATGAAGTCCAAATCCTATTTCCAACTTTGCATGAACTTTAAGTGAGATTCATGGTTGATTTTCATGATTTGGATTTGAATTGTTGAAATTTTGCTATGGAGTATTCAAATGATAATGTAAGCATGAAGTACTACTTAGTCCATTGATTTACATGATCTATATACGCTTTGGACTTGCATGTCCCCTTTAAGCTTGGTTTCATGCATGCGTAGTGTCAATTACGATCCAAAGTTTGATTTCATCTTAGTTTGCTCATGAATATATATTAGTTTCATGTGTTAAGTATGAATTTCAACTACCCATGCTATCTTTCACTCCTCACATCATGAGCATGCACGAACATGACTTTTCATGATTTTTACTATGGATTTGACTATCAATTATAGGCATGAACATGACTTCTCTATGCATACGATTATGACTTGATTATGAACCCTATGATGATCATGGAATGTCTGTAAACTAATGGGTATGTATACACCATCTTGTACAAGTATGAATGAACTACTCCTACACATGCATAAATATAACTTTTCATGAAGTTTTACCGTGGATATGACTATCAATTATGGATATGATTATAATTACAAAGCAAGTATAGTTATGACATTAATGTGACCACAAAGATGTCTATGATAAGGCTTTAAGCACTTATGGTTATGTATACAGCATCATGTACAAGTATGAATAAGCTATTCCTATGTCATGAAGTCATGTACAAGTATGTTTGAGTTATACCTATGTATGAAATCATGAATTGAAGTATGATTTGACTTTTAACTCACGTACGCATGATTATAATTGTAAATGATTTATGGTCCTATTACAAGAATATATATGCATATGTATTCCCATGAAATGATGATTTAGCACCAAATAAGATTAAAGGTGGGGTCTCGACCCAAGGGGTCTTTATAGAAAGCCTACTTAAAATGACCCCAAAAACTGCTCGAAAAGGTGCCTCGAAAGTGCCTAGAATCATAATTTCCATATATCTCAAAATTTGTGCATGATATCAAACATTTGACTTCATATTCTTGTTCAGGGGGCAAAATTGAGTAGGGATGGGTCTAACCCCAATTTAGAGCAACCGTAGCAAAATTTAAAAAACGCAAAAATATGATTTCTACAGAGCTAGCGTGCCCTAGACGCAACAAGCCAAGGGCGTGCCAGTGTGTATTTTGTGCCCAATTATTTGTTGCTCGGTCCAAGGCTTTTGGGTCTTGGCCCTAAGTCTTCCAATGCGCGTGAAAATACCTAATTCATATTTCACCTTCATATCATCCATGACATTCCCCAATACTCTCTCAAACACTTAGACTAATATTTCTCTCAAAATTCAAGTGTCCAAATCTCTTCCAGAACTTAAGGAATTATCCAATCTTCAAGTCTTCATTCAAATCTTTACCAGGAAATTCTCCAAAGCAATGGTATATAGGCTTCATTCATGGGTTCCTTTCATCCATGAAGCCCAAGCTTCCTTTTTACCTAAATTGCATGATTTCAAGTTGATTTACTTATGGGTCTCACTTATTATAAATTAGACTATGAACTATGTTAGGATTTTATGAAATTATGACTATTTTAGCATCTTTTGAGCTATGAACCTAAGATCCATTATGGTATTTGATGAAGGATTTTGATATATATTACTTGAGGTTGGTACCTCAATTACCATAGGTGGTACGGAGAGACGATCCACTAACCAATTGAGGGGTTGGTGCCTCAATCACCATGGGTGGTAGGATGAGACATTTCACCAACCAATTAAGGGGTTGGTACCTCAATAGACTATGAATTCTATATTGATGGTCTCTTCTTGCACATGTACTATGTTCTATGAAAGCATAATTTACTTCAAGCACCTTTCATGCACGTCATATTGCTACATTCTTATTTATTACCTATGTTATGCATTTTGATTATGTTGCTTATCTCTTGGTGCATTGCATCCTATATACTTAGTATATTCAAATGTACCAATGCATACTTTATGCCTACATGATGTCACCATGTAGGAACCGGAGCCCCACTTGAGCATCTTCCTCCACGTGGCTTGTATGATTTCTCTCAAGATAGTTGGTGAGTTCTCCATTCCGGGGACAATGTCTATAATCTCCTGCTATGTACTATGACTATCTTTCTTTTATGTATGTATTAACTATGAGGGTGAGCCAGGTTGCTTGTCTTGGCCCCCTCTCCTATCTAAGTTTTAGAGGTGTTGTTAGACATGTTATGTATCGAGCCTTGACTCTCTCGTTTTGATGTTTATGTTATGAAAAAGTTTCCCTTTATCCCCCTTTTCCCTTATTTCTCATAATTATGTTGTTTAATTGCCTCCGCGACCAATGATGTGTAATGATATGTTAAGAGGCTTGTTTGGGGTCCTTTCGGGTTCCCTATTCGACGTGTCACATCTAGGCCCTAGGCTTGGATCATGACAAATTGGTATCAGAGCATGAGATTGTTAATAATCTTTTGTATCCAATATATCGCATCAATTAGAGTCCTATTCATGGTCGTGTTTGCACCACAATTATGAGTAGGAGGCTATGAGACGTTTTAGGAAATTTTTTCCCTCTTATTGATCAATGTTGTACTATAGAAGTTAGGTAAGTTTTCCCTCTAATGAATGTTCTTTTTCATTCTTAGATCATTCCTAACACAAGAGGAAGGAGAGCCCGCACTCCAGAGGAACAATCGGCTCATGGTGAGCTCTAGGATACTCTCACTTTGCTAGATCAAGTTATGGCCAATCAAGTCAATAAAGGGGACAAGTCCCCTCATGATCCTACCCCGGGATCGAGGGTGAGGGACTTCATGAGGATGAACCCACCAAAATTCTGTGGGTCAAAAGTGGATTCGAACCCTCAAGAGTTCATTGATGAGGTCTACAAGGTATGGGCTATTATGGGAGTTAGATACGAAGAGAAAGCAGAGTTGGAAGTCTACCAACTCAATGGGATAGAAAAAATATGGTTTAATCAACAGAAGGAGGATAAGAGAATCAATAATGTGGTGCTTTGGGAGGAGTTCAAGGCGTCTTTTCTTAATCGATTCTTCGCTCTTGAGTTTAGGGAGGCTAATATGGTGGAGTTTATGAATTTGAAACAAGGGTCTATGAGTGTGAGGGAGTACGCCCTCAAGTTCGATCAACTCTCTAAATATGCTCCCCACTTGGTTGTCAGCCCAAGGTCTAGAATGAACAAGTTCGTGATGGGTACATCTGATTTGGTAAGTGAGGAATATTGGTCCGCTATGTTGATTATTGACATGGATTTTCCCCGTTTGATGACCTATGCCGAACAAATGAAGGAGGAAAAATTGAGAAAGATGAGGAGTAATGAGGCCAAGAAAGCCCGTTTTAAGGGAAAATTCCAAAGTCAAAAGGGTGGTCGGTTGCATCGAGACCAAGGGTCTTCTCATGCTTGTAATAGGGGGTTTGCCAATGACATCTCAAGGGCCCAAGGTGATGGTGGTTTGGATCCTAATAATATGTGTCCAAGAATTGGTAGGGGTCATAGAGGCCCATGCTTGAGGGATACTAATGCATGTTATGAACGTGGGGAAGTGGGTCACAAAAAGATTGATTGTCCTTGTAACCACAACAAGGGTAAAGAGGTTCGTCCATAAGGTCCAAAGACGGTTCCTTTGGGGAGAGGTGCTCAACAAAGTGGTGCCCCAAGGCACAATAGATTATATGCAACCCCAAGGGAGGCAAGGAGCTGACGAGGTTCCCGTTATCATCACCGATATATTAAAAGTCTTTGATTTTGATGCGTATGGAATGATTGATCCGGGTGCCACTCTTTCCTTTGTTACTCCTTTTATTGCGAAAAAGTTCCATGTTGAGCCCGAACTATTGTGTGAGTCTTATGAGGTATCTACTCCTATTGGTGTATCTATTGTTGATAAAAAGGTTTATAGAAATTGTCCCATTTGCATTTTGCATAAGATATTGCCTTGTGATCTTGTTGAGTTGGAAATGGTGGATTTCGATATCATACTTGGGATGGATTGGTTGCATGCATACTATGCCTTTATTGATTGTAGAACCCGTAGGGTCAAATTCTAATTCCCAAATGAACTCGTCCTTGAGTGGGAGAGTCGTGATGTGGTGGTCAAAGGTAGGTTCATCTCTTACATTAAAGCCCATAAATTGATCTCTAAGGGGTGTCTCTATCATCTTGTGAGGGTAGGAATGTAAGGTCCTTCCTATAGAGTCAGTTCTGATTGTAAATCAGTTTCTTGATATTTTTCCAAATGACCTTCCCAGTGTTCTTCCTGAAAAGAAAATAGATTTTGGTATAGACCTTCTTCCCGATACTCAACCCATTTCTATTCCCCCTTTACCGTATGGCCCCGGCGGAGCTAAAGGAGTTGAAGGAGCAATTGAGGGATTTATTGGAGAAGGGTTTTATTAGGCTGAGCTAATCACCTTGGGGTGCACCAGTGTTGACTATGAAGAAGAAGGATGGGTCCCTTAGAATGTGTTTTAATTATTGGCAACTCAATAGGGTCACTATAAAGAATATGTATCATCTTCCAAGGATTGATAATATATTTGACCAATTGCAAGGGGCTAGTTACTTCTCTAAGATTGGCCTTCGATCCGGGTACATCAAGTGAAGGTGAAGGAGTGTGACATTCAAAAGACGACCTTTCAGACTAGATATGGGCATTATGAGTTTGTTGTGATGCCTTTTGGCTTAACTAATGTACCAGCTATCTTAATGGATCTTATGAATAGGGTCTTTAAACCCTACCTTGATTTATTTGTTATAGTCTTCATCGATGATATTTTGATCTATTCACATTGTGAGGAAAAGCATAAGAGTCATTTGGGAGTAGTACTACAATGATTGAGGGAAGAGAAGTTGTATGTTAAGTATGAGAAATGTGAATTTTGGTTAAAAGAGGTTGCGTTTCTACGTCATGTGGTGTCGGGGGATGGTATTAAGATGGATCCTAAAAAGATGAATTTTATTAGAAATTAGCCTAGACCATTGACCCCGTCGGATATTAGGAGCTTCTTTCTCTTAGCGGGTTACTACCGAAGGTTTGTGAATGGGTTCTCTTCTATTGCTTCTTCCTATGAACAAGTTGACTCAAAAGAAAACCAAATTTGTGTGGACAGATGAGTGTGAAATGAGTTTATAAACATTGAAGGATAAGCTTGTGTACACTCCTATATTGTCTCTACCAGAAGGGCTAGAAGGGTTTGTTATGTTTCATGATGCTTCAAGGATTGGTTTGGGTTGTGTGTTGATACAAAATGGTAAGGTGATAGCCTATGCTTCTAGACAAGTGAAAGTACATAAGAAGAATTATCCCATCCATGATCTTAAATTAGCCATCGTAGTCTTTGCTTTGAAAATTTAGCGTCATTATTTGTATAGGGTGCATATTGATGTGTTTACCAATCATAAAAGTCTCTAATGTGTCTACAGTCAAAAATATCTCAACTTGATACAAAGAAGGTGGCTAGAATTTCTTAAGGACTATGATATGAGTTTGCATTATCATCCCGGTAAGGCTAATGTGGTGGCTGATGCTTTGATTAGGGTGTCCATAAGTATCCTAGCACATATTGATGATAGTGGCAAATGGATGGCTAGGGAGGTCCATCGGTTGGTTAGATTGGGGGTTAGGTTGGAAGAGGTGGATAATGGGGACGTTGTGGTAGTTGATGACTCTAAGTCTTCATTGATTGAGGAGGTGAAAGCTAAGCAAGATCTTGACCCCGTTTTGTTAGAATTGAAGGCATTGGTAAAGAGTGGTAAGGTAGAGATTTTCTCCCAAGGGGAAGATAGTGTTCTTAGATACCAAGGTAGGTTATATGTGCCTTGTATTGATAGCTTAAGAGAAAAGATTCTTGATGAAGCTCATGGTTCTTCCTATTCTATTCACCCCGGTTCTACTAAGATGTATAGAGATCTGAGAGAGGTGTATTGGTGGGGAGGTATAAAGAGGGACATTGCCAAATTTGTATCCGGTCGTCATAGTTGTCAACAGTCAAAGCCGAGCATCAAAGGCCAGGTGGCTTAACCCAAGAAATAAAGATTCCTACTTGGAAGAGGGAGGTGATTAATATGGATTTTGTGGTCGGGTTTCCTAAGACTAGAAAGGGTTCTGATTCAATTTGGGTTGTGGTTGATAGGATGACGAAATTGGCTCACTTTCTACCGGTTAAGACCATATATGGGGCTGAAGATTATGCTAGCTTGTACCTTCATTACTTGGTGAGGTTGCATAGGGTTCCTTTGTCCATCATATCGAATCATGGTGCTCAATTTACTTCACACTTTTGGAGGTCCTTTCAAAGGGGTCTTAGTAGAAGAGTTAAACTTAGTATAACCTTTCACCTCAAACGGATGGCCAAGCCGAAAGAACTATCCAAATGCTTGAGGATATGCTTAGGGCTTGTGTATTGGAGTTGGGGGATAGTTGGGATGATCACCTTCCATTGATTGAGTTTGCCTACAATAATAGCTATCATTCTAGCATTGGTATGACTCCTTTTGAGGCCCTCTATGGTAGGCATTGTAGATCAATGGTTGGGTGGTTTGAAGTTTGAGAGGTAGCTTTATTAGGACTATTTCTAGTTGTGGAGGCCCTTGAGAAGGTTAGGATGATTAGGGAAAGGTTGAAGATGTTCCAACGTCATCAAAAATCCTATACTGATGTGAGAAGAAGGGATCCTGAATTCAAATTTGGTGTTAGGTCTATTTAAAGGTGTCACCCATGAATGGTGTGGTTCGTTTTGGTAAGAAGGGCAAGTTGAGTCCAAAATCCGTGGATCCTTATAGGGTAATGAAGAGGATTGGCAAGGTAACTTATGAGTTGGAATTGCCAAGTGAGATAGATTTGGTTCATCTGGTCTTTCATGCATCCACGTTGAGGAAATGTGTAGGAGACCCTAATGCTATTGTGTCCCTTGATGTTGTGGGTGTTGTTGAAGACAACTTGACCTATGAAAAGGTTCTGGTTCAGATTTTGGATTGGCAAGTGAAGAGGTTGAGGAACATGAATGTGGCTTCTGTTAAGGTCCTTTAGAGGAATCAACAAGTCAAAAATGCTACACGGGAGGCCGAAGCGGACATGCAAAAGCGTTATGCTTATTTCTTCCATTCTACTCAAGCCTAAGGTACTACTTCTATGTCTTCTATATGATCTCAAGTATTAAGTTCAGCCCTCATATGATTGCATACATTCATGTTTAAATTGGCTAGTTTATGATGATTTTGCACGTATGTTGAGATTTTTGAAATGATGTTTACGTGCATTGTCGCATCCTTATGTGGGCTGAAATTTACATTTTTATCTCTCTCATATACCTTTCCTTGACATTCGGGGATGAATGTTCCCAAGGAGGAGATATTGAAACGACCTCAAAAAGTTTCTGAAAAGGTGCCTCGGAAGTGTCAGGAATCATAATTTCCATATATCTCAAAATATATGCGTGATATCAAAAATATGACTTCATATTCTTGTTCAGAGAGCAAAATTGAGTTGGGAATGAGTCTAACCCGGATTTTAGAGCAACCATAGAAAAATTTGAAAATTGCAAAAATGCGATTTTTAGAGAGCTAGAGTGTATTTTGTGCCCAGTTATTTGTTGCTCGGACCAAGGCTTTTAGGTATTGGTCCTAGCTCTTCCCATGAGTAAAAATACCTATACTTAGTCATATTTCACCTTCATATCATCCATGACATTTCTCAATACTCTCTCAAACACTTAGACTAATATTTCTTTCAAAATTCAAGTGTCCAAATCTCTTCCGGAACTTAAGGAATTCATCCAAGCTTCAAGTCTCCATTCAAATCTCCACCAAGAAATTCTCCAAAGCGATGGTATGTGGGTTCCATTCATGGGTTCCTTTCACCCATGAAGCCCAAGCTTCCTTTTTATAAATTGTATGAGTTGATTTTTGCTTATGGGTCTTACTAATTGTGAATTAGACTATCAACTATGTTGGGGTTTCATGAAATTGTGACTATTTTAGCATGTTTTGAGCTACATACCTAAGATCCATTATGAGATTAGATGAAGGATTTTGATGTATATTACTTGAGGTTGGTACCTCAATCACCATGGTGGTATAGTGAGACGATCAACTAACCAATTGAGGGGTTGGTATCTCAATCACCATGGATGGTAGGGTGAGATGATCTACCAACCAACTGAGGGGTTGGTACCTCAATAGACTATAAATGCTATATTGATGGTCTCTTCTTGCACATGTACTATGTTCTAAGAAAGCATGATTTACTTCAAGCATCTCTCATGCATGCTATATTGCTACATGCTTATTCATTACCTATGTTATGCATTTTGATTATGCTGCTTATCTCTTGTTGCATTGCATTCTGCATACTTAGTATATTCAAACATACTAGTGCATACTCTATGCCTACATGATGTTACTATGCAGGAACCGGAGCCTCATTTGAGCATCTTCCTCCACGTGGCTAGTACGATTTCTCTCAAGCTAGTTGGTGAGTCCTCCATTCTGGAAAATATCTATAATCTCATGCTATGTACTAAGATTATCTTTCTTTTATTTATGTATTTGACTATGACTGTGAGCCTGGTTGCTTGTCTTGGCCCCTAGTCCTATGTAAGTTTTAGAGGAAATGTTGGACATTTATGAATTGAGCCTTGACTCTCTTATTTTGATATTTATGTTATAAAAGTTTCCCTTTAGCCCCCTTTTCCCTTATTTCTCATCTAATTATGTTTTTTAATGGGTTTCGCGACCAATGGTGTGTAATGATATGTTAAGAGGCTTGTTTGGGGTCCCTTTGGGTTCTCCATTTGTCGTGTCACATCTAGGCCCTAGGCTTGGGTTGTGACCCTACTTTTCTCATAACTATGTACCGCCGTAGGATCATATTTTTCTAAGATGGATGATTATGTCATAAGAATCATCCACTGTGTAGGGTGTAGCTTACCTTTGGCAAGTAAGCTACTCTCTCTCTCCAGTGTAAAGACAACATTAGGATTTCATGTAATAACTCGCATGTCTTATATGTAGATTGAGGTCTCATACCCTCTTATGTTGAACTATATATATGTATGTATGTTCATTTACATTATATGCCTGCATACTAAGTACATTCCAAAGTACTAATGCATACATTATGCTTGCATTATATCACAATACAAGTGTAGGTGATACATTGTTCATCCTCGTGGCTTGATCTAGATACATGCACTATCATAATCGGATGAATCCTCCATCTTGTAGGACAGAGCCTACTACCTTATCTACCTTAAATGCGTGATTGATTGCTAAAGGTTAGTTTAGTGTTCCTTTGGGGGTCTTATTCACCATGTTATGACTAGGACCTAGACTTGGGTCATGACAAAACTTGGTATCAAAGCAATAAGATTTTGAAATGGTCCATAGAGTCTAACATGTTGCATTGAATATCGTCTTCATAGGTGTGAAGTACATCACATCTATGAGCAGGAGGCTACAAGATGTTTTAGGAAATTTCTCACCTGTTCAATGATTTATATTGTGCCATAGAATGTGTCCAAAGGCTTCGCAAATATAACAAATGTTCTTTGATGACTTTATAGACCATACCTCAAAGGAGACCTCCTTAGCCTAGACAAGCTCCTGTTGATGAAGGCCACGCTCCCCAAAAGCCTATGGGAGAGCTCGTCACTAATATTGAATTTTGAAACACAATTGCCATGATGGCTCGGTAAGAACGGTGGGAAGAGACTCAAAGTATTTTCCTGTTGAGATAGGACTCCATCAAGGATCTATTTTGAGCCCTTTTCTATTTTCCTTGGTGATGGATGAGCTGACGCGATCTATTTGAGAGGAGGTTCTATGGTGTATGCTATTTGCATATGACATAGTCCTGATTGATGAGACTCCGAATAAAATTAATGATAGGTTGGAGGCTTAGAAATATGCCTTGGAGCCCAAAGGATTCCAACTGAGCAGGACCAAAACAGAATACTTAGAGTGCAAACTCAGTGTTGCGAAGGATGAAGTAGACAGTGATGTGAGGCTTGCCACTCAACCTATCCCCAAGAGAGAAAACTTTAAGTATCTGGGGTCCATCATACAATGATGCCAACCGACCCGGGTTTTCACGAGTGTTGGAGGGTTCTGGAGTACTTTTCAAGGGTGCTAGCGCATACCCCAAGGTGATCATCACCACCTTCAGCTCATATCGTATTGGGGCAGCATAGACTAAATGGAGACTTGCCTCGGGAGAGTTATGTGACAAGAAGATACAACCTAAACTCAAAGGTAAGTTTTACAGAATGGTGGTTACACTATCTTTGTTGTATGGGGCAGAGTGTTGGCCTATAAAAAATGGACATGTTTAGAAGATGCACATCGTAGAGATGAGGATGCTAAGATGGATGTGTGGCCACACCATGAGTGATAAGATTAGGAATGAGACCATTAGGGAGAAGCTAGAGGTGGCCCCTATGGCTGATAAGATGAGGGGAAGCGACACTGCAATGGTTTTGCCATGTGCAGAGAAGGAGTACAAATGCTCCTATTAGGAGGTGCAAGAGATTGGTTTTGGGAGACACACGGAGGGGTAGAGGTAGGCCAAAGAAGTTTTGGGGGAGATGATAAAACAGGATTTGGCGAAACTTGATCTCACCGAGGACATGACCTTAGATAGAAAAGAGTAACAGTTGTGAATTAGAGTAGTAGGCTAATTAGTTTGTAGGGTTAGGCAGAGGTTTAGCTGTGGGCCATGGTAGAATGTCTGTCATTATCAGTTGTCTGGTGTTAAATTTATCGTATTTACATATTGTTATGTGCTTTCCGTTATTAGTTGCCCATGCTATTCCCTTCTCTTTCCTTTTTCTCATATCTAGTTTATTCTGGTTATCGGTTTTTGAGATGAGGGTTTTCAGGAAATAACCTCTCTATTTCTAGGAGGTAGTGGTAAGGTCTGTGTATGTTCTACCCTCCCCAGACCCCACTTGTGGGATTCCACTGGGTATGTTGTTGTTGTTGTTGTAATTGTCGTGATAGCTCGGGCTATTTCTGCCCAAGTTGAACAAGATCCATCTCCTCATCATGCACCCACCCCAATTGCTAGAGTGAGAGATTTGGCTCGGGTGAACCCTCCGGAATTTTGTGGTTCCAAAGTTGATGAGAACCCGAAGAGTCCATTGATGAGGTCTATATGGTGTTGTCTATTATGGAGGTTTCTTCTGAAGAAAAAGCTAAGTTAGCTGCTTATCAACAGAAGGAAGTGGCCCAAGTGTGGTACAGTCAATAGTTGATCGAGAAAGTGGGAGATGAAAGAGTTGGTTAGGAAGAGTTCAAGTTGGCTTTTCTAGATCGTTTCTTTCCTCTTGTGCTTACATAGGCCAAATTGGCAGAATTTATCAACTCCAAATAGGGTGGAATGAGTGAGAGGGAGTACTCTCTCAAGTTTACTAAGATCTTGAAGTATGCTCATACACTAGTGGCTAACCCCCGTGCTAGAATTAACAAGTTTATCTCAGGGATTTCTAACTTGCTTGTAAAAGAATGTTGTACAGCTATACTTATTCGAGAGATGGACATTTCTAGGCTCATCAGTATGCTGGATAGATTAAGAGGCAGAAACTTAAGGAGAGATGTTGAGGGATTCTAAGAGGGTCCATCATGTTGAAGGGTTCTCTAACTCTAGGAGTGGTGGTGGTAATGGCCCCTTCCAACAGGGCCAAGGTTTAAACCCTAAAGTTGCTAATGACAAAGTGGCCAATCTCAAGGCACAAAGTGAAGGTGGGTGGGAAGAATCACCTAGTTAGATGTTTGAAAAATGTAGGTACTTGTTATGGTGGTGGCAAGATAGGCCACAAGATTGCTGATGAAGGGTTCTATTTCAATAAGGTAGTGCTCCTTGCAACAACAAATTCTAGGCATTGCATGATAGACAGGAGGTGGAGGAGACTCTAGATATGGTGACTGGTATATTGAAAGTCTTTGATTTTGATGCATATGCTTGGCTAGATTTGGGTGCAAATTTATCTTTTGGTTTGAGTCCTGAAATCTTAAGGGAGCCATTCTCAATTTATACTCCCATAGTGAGTCTATAGTGGCCCGTAGAGTCTATCAGGGTTGTCCTATTGTAGTCTTGCGTAATGTCCCTCCATATGATCTCATTGAACTTGAAATGGTTGATTTTGATGTCATTCTCGAGATAGAGTGGTTGCATGCTTCTTATGCCTCTATAGATTTTTGAAACGACCCCAAAAAGTGCCCAAGAATGTACCTCAAAAGTGTCCGAAATCATAATTTCCATATACCTAGAAATCCAGGAGCGATATCAAAAATTCGACTACATATTCTTGATCAGGGGATCATTCTGAGTGGAAAAGGGGTCTAACCCAGATTTAAGAGCAAATGAATAGCAATTTCAATTTTCAACAAATTGCTTATCCAGTTACTGTCTGCAATGGTACCGTGACATGCCTCCATCGCAGACATGTATTAATTTAGTGTAACACCCCACACCTTACCATACTTATACTATACAAATGAAATATGACATGATTTGGTTAAACTAGCACTAGTT
>JAABOM020125760.1:0-21841 GCA_011800125.2 Solanum clarkiae | reverse complement strand
GTAAATAATCACAAAAGACAACACCACAATGAAAGGAGTAAGTTACACAAATAATGAAATGTATAGGAGGTAGAACAACACATGAACTTTATTTATAAGAATGAATTCATGTATCTTGGTATCCAAGTATGTCTGTAGATTCAAAAGTGACTATGTATGGGAGCATATGAAGATGTGAAAGATTTGAGACACAGTTAATAGTTGTGTCAAAGTTTGTAAGTGCCTTTATGTGCCAAGAAGGGATCTACGTTTCATGCCAAATAATATGAAATCAAGTAGCCTTACATACCTTGTTGTACGACCTCGCTATTACCTCGAGATAACCTTAGTTTCCTCCGAATATTTATCTATAATACAGTATGTAATAAAACTAGCATTAGCATCCAATAGATACATCTTGGCAGCCCAATCTCATAAAAAACACACACAGGCAATAAGCGGATAATTATAAACCCGAGCGTATTCTTTCAACCTTTCCACCTCTAATCGTATTTTCTAATACACATTATCATATACATATCATATGCAGCTTGTTTTAGTGCCATAATAACCTTACAACAACCCACAAAGCACAAGACATAACAATTATGTGCAACATACAAATAGGCGGCATAATGTTACATCCCTTCGCTATATTACGATGTTGACGATTCCAAAACTTTACCAACTTCAACAAAACTGTTCCCATAACATTTATACATACAACTAGTCCAAAAATAGTTCAAAGATAGTCCTCAAAATAAGTGGAGGACGTGAGACCATAGTCCTCAATCAATCAGCCCACAAGTTCCTATTATGAGCACAATTATGATATCACACAAGAACTCACTTTCACGGACTGTAAAATGGTGCAGCAGCCTTTATAAATCATTATAGAACCAATACTCATTAAGAATAGCATCCTCCCTTCATAATCAATCCAACCAAAAAGAGAAAATCTTCCAAATAAACAAGAAAAAATGTGTAACAACTTTTGGAACACATGTTGTCCAATAATTTCAGAATAGACATAACCAACTATGTCTCTTGTTTTGTATAAAAAAACAATACTAAACACACAACTATAATCACTTACCTTTACATATAAGGTTGAGGGACTCCTTAAGAACCCTAAAAATGCCTTTTGGCTGCTTTACAAAGTTAAGAAGTGTAGAGAGAAAGTCTTAAGAAAATCTGATTTTTTTTTGTTCAAGTTGAATGACTTGAGTGAGTTGATTTTAAGCCCCTTTTAAAGGAGCACTTGGCTGAATTAACTTTCTCCTTTTAACCCTTATTTTATCAAGAAATCAGAGTACCATTTTTTCCCTTTCACTTGGGCCTTATTGGGTTCAAATTGGTTGGGCCTTTGCAGCCTATTTTGTCTCCTTTCTCTTAGTTAGTTTTGGCCCAACTCACCAAACTAAAAGTATAGTCCATTTGTGATGCTAAAACATGGGCTAAAGTTACACCCTTAACACGAACTTTATTCATAATTGGACTTGGACAAATTCGACGTCGGGCGTCATCTCCATTTAGCTAGCAAATTTGAGCTAAGCAAGTAGGTGACTCACCTGCTAGCTTCCTAAGTCCCACAAGCCCCTCAATTCTCTCACTTTTTTTAGGGCCGTGATCTCCTAAATTTGACACAAAACATGTATACACTCGACACTTTTAAGCGTTAGGTGCACATATCGCCCTTTAATTGGAGATTCAAGAACTTTTAAAAGTTGGAGCTAATTTGACCAAACCATGTCATGTTTCATTTGCATAGTACTAGCATTGTAAGATATGGAGTGTTATACACAAGCTCTACATAACTCAATGCTCCACCACTAGAGGTCACCACAAATATGCCAAGGTAGGGCTTTAAGACCTTATTCATGAAACCCATAAACATAGCAGGTGCATAAGTCAACCAAATAACTCCACCACTACTCCAACGCTAACTCCTAATCCGATAGGACACCTAGGGATTTCACCTACCCTTATCCTCACTTGGGGACAAATCTTAGACCAAAATCAATCTTAGTGAAGCGTCTAGCCCATTGTAGTGGGCCAAATTGATCGTCCATCCTTAACCATCATATCATGACCTTACGGGCCCTACACTTATTGGAGGCATGATACGTAAGTAGCGAAACCACTACAAGACCTACAACCCAAACCAATTCCTTGAACCATCACAATACTCAACAACCCCTTCCCAATCCTCCTGGTAGAGCCAAGATAGGAGCGGACACAAGCTTAACCTTCTACGTTTTAGAAGCTCTATTCATTCTCATCGGTCCACTCAAATGAGCCTTACTTAGGGTCAACTAAACCATATGAGAAGCAATAGAAAGAAACCTACTCACAACCTCCGGTAATAAACCACTAAGCCTAAGAAGCGCCTAATACGCAATGGATTCGAAGGTCCAGGCCAATCTCTAATCACCTTCGTCTTACTAGGTTCCACCTTAATATCATCACTCGACACCACAAGACCTAGGAAGGCCACCTCTCGCAACCAAACTCACAAACCTCCTACTTAGCATACAGCTTTCTCCTCTAAACCTTGTAGTACTACCCTCAAATGACTCACATGCACCCCCTCAATTCTGGAGGCAAACCAACCTATCATCACCTAATCCATCATAGACATAATAAGGTAGGGTCTAATATTCATGAGACTTATAGACATATTTGGTGCACTAGCCAAACCAAAGGATACTACCCTAAATCCACAATATGGGAAAGGACATTCAAGAGCTCATTTACCACCCAAAATAATTTGAATAGAGATAACTTAGGTCCAACACACCAAACCCTCACAAGACAAAGAATGCAACCATTAGAGATCAAGCATACCATTGCACAATACCTACCTCCTTTTCCACCACTTGACAGCCTCCCACTTACGGTCAGGTTCATTACAGAGTTGGATTCTAACTCCATAGGCCCTGTAATCAAAGGAGGCACAAAATATATGCAACTAATCTATTCCAAGTATGGCATCAAAATCGACCACATCAAACCCAGCAAGTCACAAGGCAAGACTTAACGCAATAAGAACACAGAACAACACCTACGAACACTCTTCACAACAACATAATCAACAAAGAGGTAGACACCAAAGTTTCACATAACAACTCGGGACGCACAAGGAGTCCACTAGCAACCCGAAAGGAACAATGAAAGAAATAATGGCACACCGGACCTATCAATGTATGTACATCAAAGTCAAAGAAAACTCTAACATACTGATAGCAACTCGTGCGCCTCATCCCCTCCTTGAGCCTCTTGATCAACATCACCACCTTTACCCTTGTCTTAAGCATAAGGGCAATCCAAAATTTTTTGGCCCATCTCACCACACCCAAAGCATGCACTCGTGTTCCTCTAACATGTACTACTATGTTTTCTCCCACATTTAGGGCATTTAGGATGAATCACCCCGTCATCACCTTATTTATTCTTGTTGCATTTATGAGGGAATTCCTTTGCCTTATGACCCAACTCTCCAGAACCATAACAAGTGTTGGTACCTCTCAAGCATGGGCCATCATGGCACCTGCCACATTTTGGGCACCCAGCATAATGCACCACACCACCTCTATCTTTGGGGCTTTGGAATTTTCCTTTAATATGAGCCCTCTTGACTACCTCTCCTCTTACCATTTGAAGTCTCAAGAGCATTTACTTGTTGCTCGAGGTGAGATGCCAATTTTGTCGCCGCTTTGGCCAATTCTCATAGAGTATTGTGAATCTCCGCATTGATTACACCACTGCCCTGAGTAGCTCGATACATATCCTAAAATGTAATGATTAGGGATAAGCAATAAACCCTAGGAGGCCTAACTCTATCACATGACATAGATCATGAAGAAGTGAAATATTTCCCAGAATGCCTCATAGCCTCCCATTCATAGTTATGGCGTGCTTCACAACGTGAATAGGACTCTAATTGATATGGTGTGTTGGATGTGGAGGACCTAACAACCTAGTGCTTTTATACAAAGTTTGTCACGACCCAAGCCTAGGGCCTAGACATGACATAGCGTAAGGAGAACCCGAAGGGACCCCAAGCAAGCCTCTTAACATATCATTACACATCCTTGGTCACGAAAGCAAAAATATACAACAACAATAGAGTAAAATATGGACAACGTGACAAAGGGACAACTTCCATATCATACACATCAAGAGTCAAGAGACAGTCAAACCTCATAACATTACACATAACATGTCCAACAACACCTCTATTACATAGATAAGAGCAGGGGCCAAGACAAGCAATCGGCTCACCCTCATAGTCAATGTATACATAAAAAAGATGATTTTAGAACATAGCAAGAGATCATAAGCAACATCCCCAGAATAGAAGAGTCACCAACAAGCTTAAGTGAAATCTTACTAGCCACATGGATAGAGATGCTTAAGCGGGGCTCTGTTTCCTACCTGATGACATCATGTAGGCATAGTGTATGCGTTAGTACATTTGAATTACTAAGTATATAGGATACAACGCAACAAGTGATAAGCACCATAATCAAAATGCATAACATAGGCTATGAATAACCATATAGTAATATCGCATATATGAATGATGCGTGAAGTAAAACCATGCTTATATAGAATCTAATATGAGTGTTAGGAGTGGCAATTTTTAATGCAATCCAAGGCCTACCACCAACTTGGAGAGGCACATGAGGTGCACCTTCAGGAGGTTGATGAGGTACAGACCTCCTAACGTGGTTGATGAGGTACAAACCCCCCAACATGGTTATCAAGGTACAAACTCCTTGACATGGTTGCACGGGCCGGCCACCTCCCGAGTGAAGCGATCGAGCTACAAACCCCACAACATGGCTACCCGAGCTTACAACCTCCCGAGTGAGGCTTGGTCATCCCCAACACTATAGAAATAATATTATATACATACATTTCTTTCATCGTCATGAAGTCACTCATCTAATATGACATGCATTGGACCTTCAATTCCTTAAAAAATCACAATCGAACATTTTATCAAATATTTGGCAGGTGTGTAGTACTAGTGTAAAACCATGCAATTCAAGAGTGAAATCATGTAATAAAATTCATTATAAAACCACCAATAGATACTTGGTAACACCCTCAAGAAATATATATCAACACCGTTCATCAAATCTCATAATAGATCTTAGATTCATAGCTCAAAATATGCTAAAACAACCATAATTTCATGAAACCCTAAAGTATTGTGCAGTGAGATTCATAATGGATAAGATCCATCAGTAAATCAACTTTAAATCATGCAATTTTAGGTAAAAGGAAGCTTGGGTATCATAGGTGAAAGGAACCCATGAAAGAAGCCCACATACCTTAGCTTTGGAGAATAGCTTGATGAGGATTGGAGATGGAGAATTGAAGCTTGAGTGAGAACCTTGAAATTTGGATGAGTTTTGAGACTTCAATTTAGGAGATGAAATACTGGTTAAGTGTTTGAGTGAGTATTCGGGAATGTCTTGGATGATATGAGGGTGAATAATGCTAAGTATAGGTACTTTAATGCATGAGATGGCTTAGGCCCAAAACCCAAAAGTCTTGGAACGAACTTGAAAACTGGCACCAAAATAAAGCACTGGAGCATCGCTCCAGCAATGCGCATATCTCATTGGAAATAAACCCTCTGAAAATTGAAGTTGTGATTTGTTCACTCTAAAATCGGGGTTAGACCCTTCTCCCACTCAATCTCACCTCCTGAACAAGAATATGAAGTTGAATTTTTGATATCACATATGAATTTTGAGATACATGAAAGTTATGATTCTAGGCACTTCTGAGGCATATTTTTAGGAAAATTTGAGGTCATTTCATATTAATCAAGAGCTGAAAGTGTGAGAAATTGCATTTGGAGCAACCTCTACGAGAAAGGCTACGAGTCGTGGTGCACATTATAACTCGTAGTCATGCATCGTAGAGGGAAACAATGATGAATCAACGTTGGCACACACACTACGAACTAATCTTATGATTCGTAGGGTCCCCTTCGAGTCATAAGTGGGGTTCATAATACCCAGGTATGAATTTTAATTTTTCTATATATTGAGGTCAACTATGAGACTAGGACCTACGAATCGTAGCAAGCCCTACTACTCGTAGTTGGGGTTTCGTAGCCCTAAAGTACAGAATTTTTAAAGTCGACTCAGTTTGGTATATTAGGGGTCAATCACTTAATTGACCCCTTATTTTCCTCATTTCAACGTCTTTCCTCCCCCCAAAACTTTCCCAACTCCATTTTTTATTATTTCTGTCAACATCCATTGGATTCCGGTGAGTTTTTCTAGTGAAGCATCACACTAGGGTTTCGGCTTCTTCCTTTTTATCTCGTTTAATCTATTTTCATCTATTTGTTGGTTCTTGTGGAAAGTTTACAAGCACCATAGGTGCCTTCTGTTTTTTGCTATGAGGACCCCCTACGACTCATAGGTCTCCCTACGAGTCGTAGTGGTCCCCCATAGAAGGCAACAGTCACTTGTGGTTCCTTAACACTTACCATACGAGACCTACCTATGACTCGTAGTGCCTACTATAAAACATAGTGAGGGACTCATAGGAATTTCCTTGTTCTAAATTGTATTTTGTTCGCTACTACGTTGCAACGACCCCAAAAAGTGCCTAAGAATGTGCCTCGGAATGCCCAAAATTTTAAATTCCATATATCTCAAAATTTATTTTCTATTTCAAAAATCTGACTTCATATTCTTATCCAGGGTCAAAATTAGGTGAAAAGGGTGTAAGCCCAATTTAATAGAAAAAGCTTAGCAATTATGAAATTCTAAAAGTGCAATTTCCAAGAGGCGATGCGCCTCTATACAATTTGGGAACTGTTTTTTTTTTAGTTCAGTCGAAGACTTCTAAGTCTTCGGCCTAAGTGTTCCCAAATGTATTTTTACTCATACCTAGCCTTATTTCACCCTCATATCATCCTAAACATTTCCTAATACTCACTTAAACACTTAGCTATATTTTCACTCCCAAAATTCAAGTCCCAAACCCTCATCCCAAGTTAAGGTTTTCCTTCAAGATTTTTCTTCAAGCTTCAAGTATCCATCTCCAACCTTCACAAAGTTCATCTCTAAGCTAAGGTAAGTGGTTTCTTTCATGGGTTCCTTTCACCCATGATACTCAAGCCTCCTTTTACTCAAATTGCATGATTTAAAGCTGATTTACAAATGGGTCTTGCTTATTATGAAATTCACTGTACACTATGTTAAAGTTATGTACAGTTGTGTCTATTTTTCATGTTTTGAGCTATAAATCTTTGTTCTATTGCAAGATTTGAGGAGAGATTTTGATGTATATTGCTTGACGGTGTTGCAAGATGATGATTGATGGTTTAACAATGGATTTTCTTGCATGATTTCATTTCTATATTTCATGGTTTTATATTAGAATTACACACCCTCGGATGTGGTTTCTTGAGGAGTTGAAGGTCCAAAGCATGAAATATGAGATAAATGACTATATGATAATGAAATGAGCTTATGTATATGATATACTCTATATAAAGTATTGTATTAGACCATTCCCGATCTGAGGGGATAAGAGCCCTGGCAACCAAGGTGGGGGTTTGTACTCGTCAACTATGTGAGGGGTTTGTACTTCGCCACCATAGTGATAAGGAGTGATTATCATAAACCATGTGAGGGATTTGTACCACACAACCACCAAGGGGCTTTTCCTTTGAATAGTAGTTGGGTCTCTTCTACACATATGATATCCTATATGAGTATGAGTTATTTAAGCGTATTTTACTTAAGCATTGATCATATATGTCTTATTGTTATATTATGCCTATTGCTTTATATTATGCATTTTGATTATGATGCCTATCTACTGTTGTTTTGCATCCTACATACTTAGTACATTCAAATGTACAACACATACTCTTGCCTACACGATATCACCATGTAGGAGCAGGAGCTCAAGTTGATCATCCTTCTCCACGTGGCTAGTTCGGTGCTACTCAAGCTAGTTGGTGAGTCCTCCACTTCGGGGACCTTAATCTACACTCTCTTGTTATGAATTGAGACATTCTTCTTTATGTTCTATTTGACTATAGGGTGAGCCCAATTGCCTTGTCTTGGTCCTCACTCTTATCTATGTAGTAGAGGTGGTTGTTGGACATGTTATGTATCTATGATATGAGTTTGACTCTTGTCTCTTGACTATGATATTGTGCAAGCTTTTCCCTTAACCCCTTTGCCCCTATTCTTGTTCTTTAATGTTCTTATATTCTTCCACGACCAATGATGTGTAATGACAAGTTAAGAGGCTTGTTTGGTGTTTTTTCGAGTTCCCCATTCGCCATGTCACATCTAGGTCCTAGGCTTGGATCGTGACAACGAGCCCAGATTATGACTCGTAGGTCATCCTACGACTCATACCTGAGCCACTTATCTGTGATCATAATGTTATTTTATCAGGCACCTTAGAACTACGAGGCTATTGTACAACTCATAGGTCATCCTACGAGTCATACTTGTGCCTCGTATCTGTAGACCTGCAACTGATTTTGTGATGTTTTTCTCTATTTTACTTCTTGCTTCTTTCTTTGTTTCTATTCTGAGTACATATAAATATGGTTATTATAATTGATTTGTAATGAAATTTTCAGGTCCTATGGCCCCGAAAAGTAGAAAAGAGGCTATCAAAGCCTTGGGAAAATGATTGGTGGATGCTTCCTTCGAAACCGAACAGTCAGAGAGATCTATAGAGATCCATAGAGTTAAAATTGACCCGAAGAAAAATATGCCTCAAACTAGAGCAAAAACTGCACAGATCTCGGTTGATGTAGATAGTCCCTCCCCGTTTGAGGAGGAGGGTAATGGTAACTGGTCCGGTAGTAGTTCACCAAAGATGGCATCTACTCACACTGAGATAGAACTAGATGAGGCTTTACATGCTGGGTAGGAGGAAAGAGTCACAGCCTCCGTCTAACCTAACATAGGGGGCATCCCAGGGATGAAAGTTATATATGATAAGGGATTGGAGCCAAAAGGATAGGAAAAACCTACCAGATAGTTCCATGAGGAGTTAAGGCTGAATGACTCTAGGTTGGATAGGGTACCAGGCTTAGATGCAGAGATTGATAGACATGAGCTAAGGTGGATATCACAACGGTTCATGTACCTCCCTTATCTAGTCTGGGAGTTCTACGCAGCCTACTATGCCACCATTCTCTGAAATCTTCCTAAAAGGAAGAAACCTATAGAGTGGCTGAGGTTGCGAGAGGTCTTAGTCAGGGGTTAGATAGTGGACATCTCAGAGGAGACAATTAGGAGAGTTCAATTTGGGCCGAGCTATAGGATACCTCATGCCACCGTAGAATATGATGATAGAATTGCAAAGATGAGGAAGGCGATGAGCGAGAAAGATATTGAGGTAAAAACCAGGCTACTCTGGTAGATAGCTAGCTAGATATGTGAGGAGGGATTCGAGCCTACGTGGATCACAAACCACGCTGATCAGATCGTTAAATCCCACCTCTCATTCTGGGCCTAATTTTGGTGGTCTGTTATCTGTTGGTGTATGAGCCTACTTTTATGGATAATGTGATCACCTTGGAGCGAGCTGTACAACCAGCCAGCATTCTAGCTGGCTGCGAGATTGATTAGGCCTGAGTCATGGCGGAGCAGATACACGAGTCCACTGTAAAGACTAACACTTCACTGTCGCTCCCTATTTTGATTTATCATTCGTGCAGTGAGGCAGGTATTCATGTCAATCCCTACCATGACCAATATGTAGAGGTAATGCACAATATGGATACCAACCTAATTAAGAATGATGAAAGCTCGGTGGCCTACAGCGAGCTGTTTCTCCTCCCATACTAGAACATTTTCCTCTAGAGCCATAAAATCAAGAGCCGACTCTAGCTACCTCTGCTACTCCAGTTACTTCAAAGCCTCCTTGAGAAATTGATACAAAGGTGATATTATCCTCTGATACACCTACACCAACACCTCTTGCTACTGAGTTTGACTCTGCGGACTTTCCTCTTATGTCTTCTTTTTCTTTTCATAGATTGGCGCATAGGTTAGCAAAGACAGAGCTCCAGCTGAGCAAGTTGACTAGCCAGATCAAACCATGGGTCCATCAGACAGTCCATGACTCAGAGGAGAGGGCCAATTTATACGCTCGTGAGATGATAGATCAGAGAGTTAGAGCAGTGGATGTCATAGTAAATATCTTTGAGGATAAGGTCCATAGGAGACTCAAGGATGCATGGCCTGTTGACATGGTTGATATGAAGGATTTGTTGGCTAAGTTCAAGGAAGACTTGTTGAAGATGTATGATTTCGATAGTTGCCCCGGAGGAAGCACCGGTAGGAGGTGATATATTTGATTTATTCGATGACCGCTTCCATGACCATGGGAAGAGGCCCCTAGAGAGTGATGACACAGTCGTGAGCTAGAAGAAACCCAGGACTGATGATGAGGTTGCAGCACTAGAGGAGTGGATTACTGATGCAGTGGTGCAGGAGTCACGAACTATGGCAGGTATACGGAGAGACCGGGAGAAGCAGATAGCATAAGGAGCCGGAAGCTTAGGTACATCTACAGCCAGACTATTGGGGAGGAGATTGGACGCCAGGAGCCCCAGCATCAAATGGATGTTAGTTCTTGAACACCTTATATTTGACAATTTTGACCCCAGTTCTAATTGCAACTTATGGATACTTTGTTCTTGTTTCAGACAGTATTTTTATATTGGTCTTTGGATATATTTAACTATTTTATTTTGAATGTCTAGTTTTAATTATGTGTGTGTTTGTTTACGTTGAGGACACAACATCTTCTTTTTGTGGGTGTGGAAAGTTATAATTAGGGTGAAGTATGATTAGCCTTGAGTCCATAACTTACCCTATTTTTGGTCCCAAGGTTTTCTTGCCGTGTTTCTTTTTCCTTGTGGATGTTTTAATTTCTGTTGAACCAGCATGTTTAGGTAGTGTAAATAATTTGTAGATATATAGTGATTATTATCCTTTAGCATATGTATAATCTTGATTGATTTTATGAATATTTTGAAAATTGGGTACACTCAAAATTTTTGATATTGTTAGCTGCCAGTGCAATCTTGCATATGATTATTTGGTAATGTTTGTTCTGATAAAGAGAAGGTAAGTTTATGCTTTAAGCATGACCCGCGAGTCCATGTTGATTTTGTATGTGATGTCATATGTATGTGAGCCTATTCTATCATATTCTTGCACGGTGTACTGACTCAGAACTTGCCTTGTCACTCTAAGATTGGACTGGAGATATGGTTGACTGAGAAAGGATCTTAGGCCATTGTTCATTTAATGAGTCCACTTTTTCCCAAACGACCTACCAAATGTAGTAGTTAATCCTTTGTTTCAAATTTTTAAGCTTTACATGTACATTTTCTTTCTTGACACCTAGCGAGCCTAACCATGTCTTGTCAAATACCTTGATTTTGGCTCCGGTCTATCCTTGAACATGTGAACCTTGACTGAGGCAAAAAGCCTAAGTTGAGGGTGGCTACCAAAAGTGGCCCTGGTTTAGGGAATGGATATTGTGTAAGTACCTCAGGCTAAAAGCCTAAGTTGAGGGTGGCCTTTGTTGTGGTAAAGTAATGAAAATGAGGTGGTTAGTTGGGAAATAAAGAAAGAAGAGAAAAGCAAGTTCCTAGTGAGAGAAAAAGAAAAGAAAAGTTCCTTGGAATGAAATGAATAGCAAAATGAGTTCAAAAATAAGGCATATCTGAAAGAGAAAAAAGAAAGCACTCGAAAAAGCTTGAAAAGGAAGAATAAGGGAGGATGTAATGAAAATGGTTGGCTTTTGGAGGTAAAAGTGTTGGAAAACGTGGTTCAAGGATAGCTTTTAGTCATTACTATCCTAAAATGTCATACCAAAGCCCCATGAGCCTACTTTACAAGCCTATTAAGTCCTAAAGTGATCCTAGTCCAACTAGTCAACAGTCCAGAGTTAAAGTATATAGGCAAGACTATAGTGTCAGTTATCATGCATGAATTTCAATTGTGAGAGTGAGAGTGCTTGCACAGTCCTTGAACTTTTATTGCTTTTTGGGTGTAATATAGGGACTTCTTTTCTGTGAGGGCATCTACATTACATGATTGACATGTGACTTGTTCATTGATTGTGGATTGATGATACTCCTTCACTTGTCATAGTTGGATTGTCAGACGCATCATCATGTTTTGGTTTCCTTGGTAGCTTTGCAATCAGGTTTTGAAAACGAGAGTTGGGTACCTAAATTGGAGCTAAGTGATCTATATGCCATTAGAGTAGTTGCTATGTGTTTCTTATTGTCTACTTAGATCGAGTCGTCGCTTGAGGGTAAGTTCTAAGTTGAGGGTGTTGATGTGTTGTCAAGATACAACACATTTGATGCCTAAAACAAGGGATTTTTGCAAGATTTTAATGCGACTTCTTATGGTTTTTATGTGTTTTTCTGTTGTTCTTGCAGAAAATATAGGTTGGCATGATTTTGGGAGAAAATTGCAGATTTTGCTGAAGTACAGGACATACAAGCCATCCTACGAGTTGTATCCCAAGCTACGAGTCAAATGGTGCCCTCATAGCAAGAAACCGTGAGCAAAATCAAGAATTTGCAAAGTGAAGGTCATCCATACGAGGACACCCTATGAGTCTTAGGTCTCATTTCGACTCGTAAAGGTGGGGTTCGTAGCAAGAAATAGGGAGACAAAATTTTGACCAAGAACTGAAGGCCTAGACTACGAGAAGAGCATACGAGTCATAGCTCAAGCAACGACTCATAACAATGGGTCATAGCAGTCAAGTCTAAAATGCCAAGTGCTAACTACAAACCCCGATTACAACTCGTAGGCCACCATACATGTCGTATCTGCCAGACATAATAGCTGCCAGCTGTATTTTCTATTTAATTTTTAGCGTGCTTTGTAAATAGTATAAATAGTTAATGTTAGGGTTTTAGCTGGAGAGACTTTGAACAACTTTCAAATTCTATAACTTTGAATATTCTCTCTAGAATATTTCTAGGGTTTATTGAAAATTTAAATTTTTAATTTGAAGACCCACTTTGTGGGACTGAAAATCACATTGTACTCATCTTCCAATAATCCAAGCTTGTGATTTTCAACTTGAAGGTGTCTTTGTTCTTCATTGTTTTGGGTAAACTCTCAACCATGTCTTTTACATTTATTGTTGTTGATTTTGCCTTAGCTATGAGTACCTAAGCACCCACAAGTTGGGATTGTGGGAACCATGAGTAGTTGACATGAAATAACCTAGACTTCTTGCATTTCTTTGATGGGGTTTCTACTTGTATTGTTTATTTCCCTTCACTTTGAATATTGTTTGGTGGTGGCCAACACCAAAACCCACCTACTATCACGATCTCGACCAAGGTAGTGACGAATAGGAAAAGGGAAGTAAATGATAGAATTTGATTGATGTGTTCTCGTCTAATCAACCAAGCCTGACCAAGGGGAGGTTGACTGGAACAATGGGTATGTTTAGTTGGTACGCTATAGTTATTGACCAAGCGCCATGGTGAAATTTGACTTTCACCTTCATAAAGGGATGGAAGAACCTAAGTTACCTTCTTGCATGCAAATTTCTAATTAGAGTTATGTTGTCTAGGGTAATTGAGTCAATGAATCATGGGGAACACAATTCCGAAGTTGTCCCTCAATTTGATTCTCTTCTTGCGTAAATAGCATAGGGTTTATTTTTGTTCTTCATTTTGTATCACAACCATCCCCCCATTTTAGAGAATATAGTGATAAATGCTTGAAATGATTGTTAGTGGATCAACTTGGTCAAGCCCCATATTCCCTGTGGATTCGACCCTAACCTTTGGTTAGTCTTATACTTAACTGCAACCACTTTACTATTGAAGTATGAACATCAATAATAGAGTACTTAAACAATTGAATTAAGCACAAGTAAATGGAAGCTTCAATGAGAATCACAAGCTTAGAAAATCAAATAAAAATACAAGTGTTTCTCAAAACTCTCTAATGTTTCCTCTAATCAGTATCACTCTAAGAAAAACAACCTTAAAAACTATTTATAATGTTTAAAATACAAAACCTAAAAAAAATAGAATAACTGGATCTACACACTTCACGAACAACTTTATGGGCCATATCTTATTCCATGGCCCATAATTGAGCTCTCGTACATTGTTGTTGTAAAACTGGACTTGTGATCTACAACACCCCTCTACGGTCCATAAAGTGTTCTATGGCCTGTAGGAGACTTCGTCTGATGCATCTTCAGAAAATCTTCCATCTCTGATCCTCAAGCCACGAAATATGATCTATGACTCGTAATATAGTTCATGACCCATCTGCATGCTCATAGAACAAATTTCAAAAAATTAGCCCCTCATTATAATTGTCCACGAGACCGCCTTCGCAGCCCGTAAAATACTCTACGACTTATAAAGGGTCTCGTACATCACCAAAAATAGCAACTTTTGCATAATCTTCCCAAAAATCAATGCCAACCCTGGAATCCTGCAAATAAAATCCAAAAACCCATAATACCCACTAATATCGCATTGAGAACACACAAAATTTCATGTTTTAAGCATCAAAAGTGTTGTATTTTGATAGCACATTAACACCCTCAAAATTAAAATTGTTGCTTGTCCTCAAGCGACGGATTCAATCTATATAAGTAGTACTGTAACACACACACCTCAACCTAATGGAATATATCATATCAAACTTAAACACAGATACCCACACCACTTTTCAAAACAAAATCAGATAGTCATCTAGCAAACTAGTACGGACTAAAACAAGCCGCAATCATTGAATAACCTAATGCTAACAATGCAATGCAAGTGCCCTCAAAGAAAGAAGTCTCATATCTTGCTCTCAATGATGTTTTCATGTATAATCTTGGGACTATGCAAAATCACTCATCTTCATAAAAGATATTCATGTATCATGCCAAATACCTAGACTTTCCCCTATACGCAGGACTAAGACCTTTGACTACTCGGATTAGGATCACTTTAGGACTTTATGACCTTGTAACGTAGGCTCGGGGGCTTTGGTATGATATTTTGGGAACATAGTGACTAAAACCCCTCCTTAACATTGCATTTTCTACACGTTTGCCCTACCAACACTATTTTTTTTATTCCACTCTCCCTTTTCTCCTATTTCAAGCTTTTCTGGATGCTCTCTTTTTATTTTTCAACTTTTTACCCTACTTTCATACTTCATTTTTCTCTTTAGCTCATAACTAAGGCATCACTTATTTTTCTTACACCGAGTATATGATTTTTCTCCTTTTCCCTACATCACTAACTTTCTTCCTCATTTTGTGTTTCACCCTTACACCAGACACCCTCAACTTAAACTTTTGGCCTGAGTTGAGGTGCACATTATCCATCCTCAGAACTAGGACCACTTTTGGTAGCCACCCTCAACATAGGCT
Source organism: Solanum clarkiae (assembly GCA_011800125.2). Classification (NCBI taxonomy): domain Eukaryota; kingdom Viridiplantae; phylum Streptophyta; class Magnoliopsida; order Solanales; family Solanaceae; genus Solanum; species Solanum clarkiae. The sequence continues at coordinate 6,412 of JAABOM020125760.1, read as the reverse complement.
TTTTGTCTTAGTCAAGATTCACAATGTTCAAGGAAGGACCAGGGCCAATTTTAGGATTTTACAACTAACAGGGCTAGGTTACTTAGGTCTTTACAAAGAATAGGTACATGCCAGGCTTAAACATTAGAATCAAAGGATATTCTACAAATTGGGTTGGTCATTATGGCTAAGCAGACTTTTAAGAACAACGGCCTAAGACCCTCCCTAATCCAATTAATCCATATTCTAACTTAGAGTAATAGGGCATGTACTGAATTAGCACACAACACATGAATTTAACAAATTTAGGTCACACTCACGTGGCACTTATTACATTACCAACAAAAGACTCTCAAATCATGTTTTTTATCTTAATTTACCCTCACTATTTAGAACAACCATTGTCAACACACTTAAACATGCATGGTTGCACTCTAGACTAACAACAACAACAACATACCTAGTGGAATCCCACAAGTGGGGTCTGGGGAGGTTAGAATGTATGCAAACCTTATCACTACCTCATGAAGGTAGAGAGGTTGTTTCCTGGGAACCCTCGTCTCAAAAACCCATAAGAAAATAAACTAGATATGGAAGACAGGAAGAAACAAAAGTAAATAGAAAGATTGATTAGTAACTAAAAACACATGATGGTATGCGAATACAATAAAACTAACATATATAATGCGAATAATGGCAACATAAGATATAAAGGCATGCCCAAACCTACTACCCTACTATGCCTCATAGCCAGAGATGAACCTAACCCTACTAACCTAGTAACCTATTACTCTAATTCACAACCTCTACTTCTTCCAATCTAAGTTCATGTCCTCGGAGAGATCAAGTTTCACATTATATTGCCTAATCACCTCCCCCTAATACTTTTTTGGTCTATATCTACCCCTCCGTGTAACTCCTAAATCCAACCTCTAGTACCTCCTAACATGAGCCTCGGTTCTTCTCCTCTGCATATGTCCAAACCATCGTAGTCTCGCTTCCCTCATCTTGTCAGCCACAAGGGCCACCTCTAGCTTCTCTGAATGGTCTCATTCCTAATCTTATCACTTTTGGTATGTCAAGACACCCATCTCAACATCCTCATCTCTGTGATCAGTATCTTCTAAACATGTAAGTTTTTGATTAGCCAACACTCTACCCCATACAGTAAGGACAGTTTAACCACCATCTTATAAAACTTACCTTTGAGTTTAAGTGATATTTTCTTATCACAAATACTCCAGAGGCAAGCCTCTATTTTGTCTATGTTGTCCCAATGCGGTGTGTGATGCCATCGTCGATATCGCCACTACTCTGAATGATGGAACCAAGATACTTAAATTTTTCTCTCTTGGGAATAGGTTAAGTAGAAAATCTCACATCAATGTTTGTTTCATCCCCCATAACACTGAATTTGCACTCCAAGTACTCTATTTTGGTCGTGCTCAGTTCGAACCCTTTGGACTCTAAAGCGTGTCTCCAGACCTCCAATACATCATTAACTTTAGCCAGAGTCTCATCAATCAATACTATGTCATCTGTAAATATCATACACTATGGAACCTCCTTTTGAATAGACCGTGTTAGCTCATCTATCACCAAGGTAAACAGAAAAGGGCTCAACACGGATCCTTGATAAAATCCCATCTCAACAGGAAAATACTCTAAGTCTCCTCTCACCTTTCTTACTTGAGTTTTAGCTTCATCGTACATATCCTTTATCACCCTAATATATGCCATCGGTACACGTTTCACCTCTAGGCACTCCGTAGGACTTACCTCGAAACTTTGTCATAGGCCTTCTCTGAAACATCCCAAAAATATACTTTGGAGATACCTATAATCGTAATTTCCATGTATCTCAAATTATGTGTGTGATATCAAAAAATCTGACTATATATTCTCGATCAAGGGGCAAAATTGAGTGAGGAATATGTATAACTCCAATTTTAGAGGACCTATAGAGAAAAATAATTTTTGCTAATTTCCTTATCCAGTGTTGTCTGTGCCCTGCATGCGACGGACCAGAAGCACAGAGCAATACAAATTGGTCCTGTGTTATGGGTCCATGTCGTGGACCAGATGCGGACCCGTGTTAGATTTTCCTCAATTTTTCACTTTGGCTCAAGGGCATTGGTGTTATAGCCTCATGCCCACTTTGAATGAAAACACCTATACTTAGCCATTTTTCAACTCTATATCACTCAAGACCCTCTCAAAAACCTCTCCAAGACTTAACCAAATATCACATTCAAATTTCAAGGATTTCAAGCCTAACTTTGGAATTCAAGGATTCTCTAAACCCCAAGTTCCCTTCAAGCTCAACTCAAGAAAATCCAAGTTTGAGGTGCGTGGATTTCATCCATCGGGTCCTTTCACCCATGGAGCCCGATCTCCTTTTTTATGAAAATTGTATGTTTTCAAGTTATATCATCTATGGGTATCTCCTATTATGGATTTTGATTATAAATTATGTTCGGGTTTTATGAAATGTTAATTTATGATTATGTTTATCTATTTCCATCTTATACTATGAGTTGGTCTATCTATTGAAACTATGCATATTTGAGCTATAAAACTATGATCTATTATGAGATTTGATGATGGTTTTCAAGATATTCTACATGAGGGTTTTACTATGTGTTGGTGGGTTGATTTACATTGAGTTTTTCATATATTATTTCACTCTTGAATTGCATGATTTTGAAATAACATTATGAAACCCACCAAGTGTTTGATAAAATGTTTTGACAAGAATTCTCAAGTTATTGGTGATCTATTACATGGTTTATAAGTCAAATGAATATATGATTATTAAAGGATTGCATGTTCGCATTGAATTCATGAAAAGTACCTATGGTGTTGCAAGTAGACCATACCTTGTTGGGGGTGCATGCCTAATCACCTTGTTGAGGGGGTGACTGCTGCAACCACTTTGTTTAGGGGAGATATGCCCGTACCACCATGTTGAGGGTTGGATACCTCGACCACCTTTTTAGGGGGTGACATGCCCATACCACCATGTTGAGGGATGGATACCTCGACCACCTTGTTGGGGAGGGTGACATGCTTATACCACCATGTTGAGGGTTGAATACCTCAATCACCTCACCAAGGGAGTGATATGCCTTGGATTCCAAGTAATAGTTTGCTTGGTCTATGTTGGTTATGGTCTCTTCCCACATATGTAATGTATATTTTGCAGGTTATATGATTTACAAAGATGTCTTACTTCAAGAATTGATCATGCATGTCATATTAACATTATACTTATCCATTGCTTATGATAATGCATAAAGATGTCTTACTTCAAGAATTGATCATGCATGTCATATTGACATTATACTTATCCATTGCTTATGATAATGCATTTTGAATATGTTGGCTTATGTCTTATTGCATTGCATCCTACATACTTAGTACATTCAAACGTACTAATGTATACTCTACGCCTACATGATGTTACAATGTAGGAACTAGAACACCTCTCAACCATCTTCCACGTGGCTAGTATTAGCATTTCAGAAGATAAGCTTTGGTGAGTCCTCAAGTCGGGGGACACTAGTTATGCTACTCTTATTATTTGATATCCCTTTATGTTGAACACTTGATACTATGAGGGTAAGCTCAGAAAGTGTCTTGGCCCCCGCTCTAATCAATGTTAGAGGCGTTAATGGAACAATTGATGTACTTATAAAATGAGCTTGACTAATTTTAAGATTATAATAGACTTCCCTTAGTCCCATTCCCCTCATTTATATCTCGTGTTGTTGTTACTATTCTTCCGCGACTAAGGATGTGTGATTGATATGCCGAGAGGCTTGTTTGGGTTCCTTGGGATCCCTATTTGTCATGTCACGTCTAGGCCCTAGGCTTGGGTCATGAAAAACTTGGTATCAGAGCACTAGGTTGTTAATAGTCCTCGGAATCCAACTTATTGCATCGATTAGAGTCTTGTTCATGTTTGTGAAGAGTACCATAACTATGAGTGGGAGGCTATGAGACATTTTAGGAAATACTTCACTTCTTCATAGTCTATCTCATGTTTAAGATGTGAGTATAAGTATTTTTCCCTAACGAATGCTCTTTGCTCTTCTAGATCATGCCGATTCTGAGAGGGAGACTAAGGAGAGCTCGTACACCAGAGAAGCAACTGGCCCCTCCCACTCCTCAAGCTCCTTAAGGTGGAGGGCTATCCTAGATGAGTTCTGGGATGCTATTACAATGTTGACTCGTGCTATGACCAACCAAATTCACCAAGTGGTCCAAGCCCCTTATGCTCCCACTCCGGCTTCAAGGGTAAGGGATTTCACTAGAATGAACCCACCGGAGTTCCATGGATCCAAGAAGGATGAGGACACCCAAGAGTTCATCGATAAGATGTACAAAGTTCTATATATCATGGGGGTCAATTTGGTGGAAAAGGTGGAGTTGTTAGCCTACCAACTCAAAGGAGTGGCTTAAATTTGGTTTACACAATGGAAGTCGGAGAGGAGAGATGTTGATGTTATTCCCTGGGAAGAGTTCAAAACCACATTCCTAAACTGGCTCTTTCCTATCAAGCTAAGGGAGGCTAAAATGATGGAGATTATGAACCTTAAGCAACGTTCTATCAGTGTGAGGGAGTATGGCCCCAAGTTCAATCAACTCTCCTAGTATACCCTACAATTGGTTACCGAGATCAGATCAAGGATGAACAAATTTGTGTCGAATGAGTCGGACTTGGTTAATGAGGAGTGTCGTACTGCCATGATAATATTGATATGGATTTTTCCTGCCTCATGATATATGCCGAACAACTGGAGGAGGAAAAGCTTAGAAAGAGAATAAGTGGTGAGTTCAAGTGGGCACGCTTTGAAGGTGGATTCCAAAATCCCAAAGTTGGCCGGTTTCCTCAAGGCCACAAGTTCCAAGGCCAAGGATCTTCCAATGCTCCTAATAGGAGATTTGCTAATGATAATCCGAGATCCAAAGTGGAGTGGTTGTCACGACCCAAGCCTAGGGCCTAGATATGACCAGCAAATGGGAAACCCGAAGGAACCCCAAACAAGTCTCATAGCATATCACTACACATCCTTGGTCACGAAAGCAATGTAAAACAACGTGAGAAACGTAAACATGGGGAATTGGGACTAAGGGAGAGAGAGAAACTTATATTTAAATATCTTGGATATCATAAGTGAGTCAAAGCTCAAGCATAATACATAACGTGTCCAACAACACCTCTACTGCATAGATAAGAGCGGGGGCCAAGACAAGCAATCTAGCTCACCCACATAATTAATACATACATAAAAAAAAGATAGTCATAGAACATAATATAAAATTATAGTCATTATCCCTGGAATAGAGGACTCACGAAAGGCTAAGTTGAACAATCCATCTAGCCACAAGAAGAAATAATAAGAGCTCTCGTTCCTACATGGTAACAACATGTAGGCATAGAGTATGTGTTAGTACGTTTGAATATACTAAGTATGTAGGATACAATGCAACAAGAGATAGGCATCATAATCAAAATACATAATAATAGGCAATAGGCATAATATAACAATATGGCATGTATGATCAATGCATATGTAAAACATGCTTAAGTAACTCATGCTCATATAGGAAATCATATGTGTAGAATAGGCCGAGCTAGAATCCCAACTTTGGTTGGGAGATTCCATTCACACTAAGACACCATGGTGGCAAGGTACATACCCCTCATATGGTTGATGCCATTCACACCTGGACACCCTGGTGGCAAGGTACATACCCTCACATGGTTGATGCCATTCATACCTGGATACCCTATTGGCAAGGTACATACCCCTCATATGGTTGATGTCATTCACACCTGGACACCCTGGTGGCAAGGTACATACCCCTCACATGGTTGATGCCATTCACACCTGGACACCCTAGTGCAAGGTACATACCTCTCATATGGTTATACGAGCTCCTATACCTCCTGGTGCTGGCATGGTCTAATGCAACACATTCTATAGATATATATATATCATGAACATAAGCTCATTTCTTCATCACAACATCTTTCATATCATATCTCATGCTTTAGACCTACAATTCCTTAAGAAAACATAACCGGATATTTTATCAAACACCTTGGGGGTGTGCAATGGGGGTGAAAGACCATCCAATTTAGAGATGAAATCATGCAAGACAATCTGTTATAAAACCATCAATCAACACATTGCAACACCCCCAAGACATTCACATTAAAATCCCTCATCAAATCCAACATTAGATCCAATATTTAAAGCTCTAAATATGCTAAAACAACCATAATTTCATCAGCTAAAATCATTGTGCAGTAAATTTCTCAATAAACAAGATCCACATGTAAAAGTAACTTTAAATCATGCAATATTAGTAAAAAGGAGGCTTAGGCACCATGGGTGAAAGGACCCAATGGTTCAACACCACA
>JAABOM020125749.1:0-21844 GCA_011800125.2 Solanum clarkiae | reverse complement strand
AATGGTGAAAGAATATGGTCTTAAGTTCATACAACTGTCATGCTATGCTCCTAAGAGGATTGCAAACATGAGATACACGAGCTGAAGAACAACTACCACCACCATCTAACCACACCCCTGTTAGAAGGCATGTGGGTATTGCCGTGAGTCAGTTATTTCATTTTCAATTTCTCCTTCGGATAATCTCTACTCTCACCCGAGACAATCTTCCAATCTAAGTGACGATATACCAAGAATTTTGAAAATTATATCCATGTAAAGTCTTAATTATGGATGTGAAGCGCATCACATTTTTGGTTAAGAGGTTGCAAGCCTCTTTTTCATAATTCAATTTGTTTATCACTCCCTCTGAACTAGAGGTCATCTCCGAATAAGGAATTTCCTCTTCAATCGATAGAGTCGAACTACAGGCAGCCTGATTCTTAAGTCCAAGGATATGTAGGAGGGCTCAATTTCGAAAACTCGCCTGCATTACAACATCACTTCTAAAATCTCATTCTCAAGCATTCTAATCTCTCCATAGTCCGATATTGGGATAACTTTTGAATTCTTTCAAACTCGCGCGTAAAGTCAGGCATTTTGAACTACAGGTGGCCTGAATTCTCATGTAACCTGAGATATGTAGGAAACCCAAAGCCAGAGCTCGGCCCTAATTCCTTAAAGTCAGTGTTGTCGGCTAAAAATTGAGTTAGTCAAGTTTCTTTGTCCATGATCTCTTTCATCGATCGCATCTAAAGAAAGGGACAACTATTGACACCCAATTTTTACCCTCCATGTGTCAAATTACTCACGAGGCTTTATTCTTATTTTTGATACTTTTTTAAACAATTATTTCAAAAAAAATCCCCGCGTGGGGCTATGCGCCCCCAATTTCTCAAAACCCCCTCCTTCTTTCTCCTTCTCCTTCTTCTTCTTCTTCACTTTGAAAACTAAAACCAGAAAACCCCAAACCCCAAACCCCAAACCCTAGCCGCCTTGCACCCTCTTCTTCTTCTCCTTCTTCTTCGTTCATCTTCATCTCCCTCAACCATCTTTTTCTTCTCCATTTTTTTTGCTTTCTTCGCGAAATCAGAACCAACAACCAAAAACTCGGCGCCACAACAATCCGACAACTCTTAACGTTAACCCACTACAACCCATCTATCAAAGCTGACAACCGCACCCCTCCATGACCCATATCCTCCCTCAGCTTGCACTACGACCTTTCTGTCAGAGGTGACAGATCACACCTCCCTCACGCGTGCCTGAGAAAATCCCCAAAACCCATACCCCGTTGTCGATTTTAACCGTTGCCCTGATTTCTATAAATTTCAATGTTCAATACTAGCAAAGGGGGGTTTTGGAAATTTTAAGAAATTCTTAGTGAAGATTGAACCACAGATGAGTGAGAGATATCCTAGGACAAAAGACGAATTCAAAATCTTGCGGCAGTCATTGTTCGAAATCACCTGAGAAATTCGAGTCAACCTCAATCCTCGTCTATTTGTGAATTTCATAAAGCTTTTAGTTGGTATCTTGCTTGTCAATTTAGAATCCGACGCGTTTGATGCATGATAAAAATTAGTGTGCGACACTCTTATTGTGGTGGTGTGAGCTCATATTCCATTAAGCTCGTCATCGTCTCCAGTTCGCTGCCCCGATAAAGGTAATACTCCAATCTTATTTTTCTCACGAACCTCGTATATTGCAACTGAATGTGACTTTTGAAATTATGCCGAGATCACTCATATTTGCAGTAGTTCATTATTGACTAGAATTCCCCTGTTATTGTGAGTAGATGTTGTGGTTTGTTGTCTGACTGTTGTTAGCTGTCGTTAAATGGTTCTTAGTATCGTTCAAGTATCAGGGGCCTACCTTACCGGTTGATTTCAAGTCATTTTTTTAAAATGTAGTATGGTAAAAATGATTCCGTTCTCATGTTTCTATTCGCTGAAAGTTGAGTTTAAAATTGGTAATGACTGAGAATGCTGCTATTGCTCTTTACTGTTGAAGTTGCTAGGGATTAAAACCAATATCGAAACGATTTTGCTGCTCAAATATATGCTCAAATATATGCTCTAATATTCAGATTTAACTTGAGAGTTTATTTTGCTGACGCTTCTGGTTCTTTGAAATAATCTGTCAGTCAGTGAGCACAACCTGCCTACTAGGACGTCAATGTCATTTAGTTTAGTTTTGTTCAGTTCTCCTTAGAAATCGAATCTGCTGAGTTGTATGTCTTTGCAGATGTCTGAATTTTCCTCTATCAAAGAATGCGCGAGCATAGCTAAATTCTCTATTCATATCCTTTTTATATGAAGATGTATTGTTGATTGAGTCCAAAACGAGGCAATGTGGAGTCCATGACTGTTAAAACATCTTGACCCTAATATTTTTGCTAACCATCTTGCCTCACCTTACATGTTAATTCAGTTTGATGTTGTCCTATGGAGTTTGGGTCAAAGAATGTGCATTTAAGTCATTAGGCATCCATCTAGGGTGCTGTTAACACCCCTCTGTTTGCTGTTAACTTGCCAAGAATAAGTTTGAATAAGATGATTTGTTTTGCTTGAATATATGCCATAACTTCCTTAGTTTTTTCCTTGTTTGTTCAATTATCTACCAAGCGTTTCGCTAGAACTTCACGTCATGTCTAATATTCGTGATCGCTGCTATAGTGCTGCTAATCTTTTTTTGCATTTAATGTTTGATATATCTTTAGCTATCAACTGTTGTTTGTGGTAATATTTCATATGCGAATCCTAATCCTTATTTTCTTTTTGTTTCATGTGAATTTGTCTTTGAGTCCAATGAGACTCCATTTCCTTGCATTCTTTGGGCCATGGGAGCCCAACCTCCCTTCGTCGAGTCTGAAGAAGCAATCTATGGAGTCGTAGAGCCAATTTATGATATACACTAATTGTGTGTACAAAAGAGGGACAAAGGCCCACTTCAACTTTCTTCTTATATTAGTTGCTTATGTATTGATGTTTGTTTGTATGCTAACATTACTTGTTACATTGGTTTCAATCTAATTAAATTCACTGACATGTTGAACATTTATGTTATTTTTATTTTTATTTTTATTTTTTATTTTTTTAAAAAAAGGGGTTTTGCATTAAGAATATATGTATATAAAAAAAAAAGAGAAAGAAAGAAAAGATAAAAATAAAAAAAAAATATGATTTTGTCATTTTAGCTGAATTTTCAAGTGTAATCAAATCTTTTCAATTTTCGTCAAAGTCTTTTAAAATTAATCAATTTCAAAATCAGTCAACCTTCGTCAAGTCAAAAGTTAGTGAAATCACTTAATCGCCGGATAACCGCATTTAGCGGCCATTTCGAGTGCGTAAACCTTCTTGAAGTGGAAATATGAACCTAAACTTATCTCTGGATTTTTTAAAAGATTTTTCTGTTAGATCTTTTAAAATATTTAATGATTTCTTAATTATCCGTAAAATTAAGTGGCGACTCTGTTTTCTTTCGAAAATTTCAAAATTAATTTTCTCTTAATAAATCGAGTTTTAAACCGATTTTTGAATTTTCTTTTCAAAAAAGCCATTTTTCATGATAACACCTTTTAAATTAAAAGTGGGAACAAAAAATCTTGAAAGTTAAAATACCAAAATAACTCTATGAAGTTAAGTTAAAAAATAAATAACTTTTTCTTTTATGAATTCTAAAAGCTAAATTATCCATTTATGTCAATATACAAAAATATCCCGTGATAAATACTTCTAATCATCACCATTATAATTTTATAATAATGCAATTATGTCTCTTCTACTTCTTTCATTTTTCATATACTAAATAAAAATGTTAGAAAACATTAGTTATTTATCAAATAATAATTATATCATATATGATACTAAATACTAAAGTTAGAAGGTCTTAAAATATTACGAAGTCATATTTTTATCCAATAGTTATCTCTTCTTTAGCAATTACCTTATGTACTCATAATTAATCACACTTCAAATATCTTATGTAACCTTAATGTCATTAATCCTCTAGACTTACATACATTTTTATCAACTCTTATGAGTTGTGACCTTTTCATCTTCTTTCTATAACAATGATCTACCCCCACCCTCACCCCACCCTTTCTGTTTTCTTAGTTTATGGATCTTTTTGCTTCCTATTTCGATTATATTTTACTCTTATATTAAATTAAATATATAATTAATTAAATATTAAATAATAAAATTTAAATTAACTCAAGGTTGGATAGTAAAAATCTAATTATGTATGATTTGTAGTTTTTATTAATTAATTATCTGCATGTTTTTTTTTAAAAATAAATTTGGATCATGGACCCAGATTTATTCTTAATTAGCAAATTAAGTTGGGCTCAAAAAGTGATTACAACGAGGTCCATAAAAGGACATAAGCCATATCCGGTCCAAACATCTATATCTGAAGGTTGTTGCCCTAAGTACTATTAGTTTCTTAATCCGCGCCTTTCCTTCTTCTCCTCTGTTCCGCCGCTCAAAATGTTTCCATGGCTGTTCACTGGGTCATTCCATATGCCTTTGCTGTGGATCACGGACTATCTTCATCCTGATGTATGTCTTGCTAATGTGTTCTGCTTTCAAAAGATAAAGGTCATCTCTTTCTATATGCTTCCAGTCTCTCCAAACAACCTTATCTTTTTTGGGTCCTTGCAGGTATCTTTGCCAGTGGGAGGTTGATAATGTGGAGACAAGGGTCAGGGGTTCTTTCGCAGATACATCCATGTATGTTAAAACCCTAATCTTATCCCTTGTCACTCAATCTTCAATTACTAAACTTCTTTCCATCTCAGAGTTAAGAGGACGAAAGAAGTTACTCAAGCGACTACTGGAATATTCTAGTAAGTCTTGCATGCTGACAACCCTTCCTGATTCCTTGTGCTTCCTTTTGCTGGATCTGATCTTTTTGAGGGCGGCATTGAATAGGCAAGTTAGACTAGTATACAAGCTTTTCCTCCTTTGTATTATATATATGCTTGCCTGTACAGTTCTTAATGTCTTAGCTGCTAGCATGTGCCATGTTTATTTTGTTGTTATGTCTTGTTGATATCCTGATAAATGAAATCTGATGTTTATCTGTATTCAGTATCCTCCTAGCCAAACTTGGTAAATCCATGAATGTACTGAACTACTGTTTATGACTAACCTGAAATGCTGAATTTGCTATGTGGTCTGCCAACTGATTAGCTTTCCTGTAAACATGTTTGATATGCACTATAAAGCATTCCATGATTTTCCAAATACCCTCCACCATTTTAATGATCTCCCATGGGACCTTCCATTCCTATCTTATGATTTTATACTGACCGAAAGAGTTAGTTTCTAAAATCACATTGTAAAACCCTTATATACTGCAGTATCCTAGGATATTTCACATTGCAGAGGCTTCTGCAATTAAGCTATTAGCCTTCCCAATGTGGCAAGCCTTAGTATAGAGAAGGTTTCGATTCTGATCTCTGATGCAAAACCCATATGTAGTTAGACCAGTGTTTCCTTTGCAAGCTCTATTAGTGTTACACTTGATCCAACCTAGCCCTGACTCCTCCCATTTAACTATTTTGTAGTACAACTTTGGTCTAAAGTCTTGAAGTAGGTCCAGACCGTCCACCCAATTTACAGGCACGTTTTTCCAAAGTGGAAACACTATGGAAATTACCTAATGTAAGGTCATCATGATCTTATAAACCAAAGCTGCATAAGTCACTTTTTTGCTATGCCTAATTTTGAATTCCTTCTCTTCTAGAGTTCCCAGATGAGCACCGCTAGGACAATATTAAGGACTGATCTGCATCTCCTTGTTGTTGTAAATTACCACCAAGTGGTGACTACCCCTTTCACTTGTCTGCCTTCCAATTTGTAATCTGCACAAATAACAAAATGCTTCCATAGCTTAGTAGCTATGGGAGATGTGAGAAAGTGATGATTCACTGATTCTTCCATACCTATATCACAACATCCACACTTGGAAACAATAGATATTCCCATAGACTTTAAAATGTCATCTGTGGAAGTTTTCCTATTGAATACTTTTGAGAAAAAGAATAAAATTTTGTGGGGTAAGAATTTGGACCATAGTTGACTATGCCATTCTATCTTGGTTCTCCTCTTTCTAATAATCTAGTAGGCTGAATGGACTAAAAATCTTCCATTTGAGCTACCTATTTACCAAGCCTTATCATTACCCTCCTTAGTCTTTGGGGGAATATCTATGCAAATGTAATCTGCTACATCTGCTGAAATCAGAGAATGTAATTGAGGGGCCTTTTAATTGTTATGCTCAATTAGACTTTTAATCTCTATCTCCTCTTCTTTTACTTGCTGAGTCATCTTCAACAAAGTAAAGAGCTCCCATTCTAGTCCAATTGTCAAACTAGAAACTAGACATTCCTGCTTTAATCTGCCACCAAATATAGGGCACCACCTCTCCCTGATATTAACCATGCTTCTCTAAACATGTGAAGCACCTATATAATTAGATAATAAAGGATATACTTTTTTGCAATATTTTTTTCCTATGAAGGTTCCCCACAGTACTAATTCCAGTTCTAAAGTTCCATCATCGTTTAGCCATAAGAGCTTTGTTAACATCCATTAATGATCTGATACCCAATCCAGCTTCCTCCAATTTATCCCATGAGGCCCAATGCTTCCTCCTTTCATTAGTAGTGTAGCCCCAAAATGATCTAGCAAAGCTTAAATGAATCCTTTTCAAAACAACTTTAGTGGGATTCATTATTGACTAAAGATAAACAGGCATGGATTAAAGAACATGCCTAATAAGGATTAGTTTACCTCCCAATGAGAGGTACTTATTCCGCCAGGACATAATTCTTCTGGAGATTTTTCTGATTAAATCTTCAAAATAAATATTGTTCTTTCTCCCATAGAAAACTGGACATCCCAAAAGTTACCTTGCCTTATCCCTGTTAATTTCCTAATTCTTATAGAATAAATCAAAGGAGTATTTTCATGGAGATAAAAAATATCTGTTTGTTTTATTAATAAGTTGATCAAAGATCTCCTTATAATTTTTGAGAACATGCATAATCTTGATCAGAGAGCTCCTATCTCCTGAGAAGAATAGGATAGTATCATTTGCATAGGCCAAATGATTAATCTCCGAACTCCACTTAGGAAGCCCATGTCCAATGAACTTATTATCTAAACTATTTAATCCCTTTGATAGTACCTCAACTGCTATTATGAAAAGAGTGGGGGGAGGGGGAGGGGGAGAGGATCACCTTGTTTCAAGCCTCTGAAAGACTTGAAGAAGCCATAGGAATATCCATTAACTAGTACAAAATACCAGTTATTAGACACAAGCCTCCAAACCATATCAATCAATATTTTTGAGAAATCAAACTTCCTCAAGACTTTGTTTATGAAAATTCAGGACATCTATCATACGATTTTACCATGTCCAGCTTCACTACAATGTTGACATGTGCATTCGTCTTATTAATGTACCTTATTATGTCCTATGCCAAAAGTACATTCTACGTAATACTCCTCCCCTTCACAAATCCTGACTGATGTAAGGATATAATCTGTAGTAACAGGTTAGTCAGCCTGCCATGAAGAACTCTGGAAATAACCTTGTTAATGAAGGAACTGAGACTTGGGTCTGAGATTTGAGAGGGATTTGTGTGAGTGACAAGCCTAGGCAGGTCATGACCATAAAAGAAAGTTACGTAGACTTACACACATCCTTCCCCACTATCTCCCAGCAATACTGAAAAAACAATCCTGTGAAATCATCTGGTCCAGCAACACTGCTTCCACTCAATTCAAAGACTATTGTTTTAACCTCCTCCATCTCGGGGAACTGCTAAATTTTGAGGTTATCTGCAGCAGAGATCATACGTGGGATGTGATTCAACATTTTAAAATTCTGATTAAAATGCTCTTCCTGAAACTGTTTCGAGAAATACTCTCTGTTGTCCCTCCTATCTCAGTAGGGTTCTTAAGCATAACCCCTTGATCTGTGATTTATAAGCTCTGTTAAATCTCCTACTAGCAAATTAATTTTCTACATCCCAATTTAGTGCTCCACATTTTGTAAAATGGTGCTTTTTTTTAATTACTACTTATCTGCTTGTTAAAATTTCTTATAGTAGCAAATTATTTCCTACATTCCTATTTTTATGCTTCACGTTTTCTAAAGATATGTAGTTTGTCTTATTAATTACATGTTAATGGGTACACTGGCTTACTTATTATTAATTTATATTTTTCATCTACTTATGTATTCGAGATTGATTCCACATTGAGGAGTAAGTGATTCCGTAGCAATGTAAATTTTCTTATTCATACTTTTTGCTGGTTTCCACATAGATACAACACTTACATATTATTCGTATTATTTTTTTCTCTTATTTATTTGTATTTATTATTTTCTTTTTTTATTAGCTTTGAATATTTACCTTCATATTCATAACCTCCAAAATTTTAAACTTTAAGATATTTTATCTTTTTATTTTTTTTTTGGGTTTCATAAGACCCTTACCCAAGGCCATTCTGTTCATTCTATAATTAAAGTAATGAAGCATTTATCACTATTGTATTATTTGATTCATGTTTTAGTTTGACTTGATGTAGAAGATTCTTGAATTTTGATTGGTTGTGAGAGAAGGTGTCGACAAGAACTCAAAAATGATGTATTTCTACATATTTTTTTTCATCTATATTATTATGATTAAAGCCTTAAGAATGATATGTACATTTTATTTATTTTTTTCTCTTCTTATTTTTTATGTTTTCTCTCTATTAGACTTATTGATTTAATTTTTCATAAATTTCTAGTTATTGTAAGTTTTTTTTTATTTAGGCTCAAATTAAAATTAGCCATTTGTAATTTCATTGGAAGTTTGCTAGCTATTAATCAAATTTCAAAGCACTCATATGTTTATAGAATTCGAATCGTTCCAATAAGTCTATACAAATTTACGTGGGACACAATGTGCAAAGCACGTGTCCATTGAATGCTCGTGTGTCCCGAAACTCAAAAATATTAAAAGCAAAAAGTAATGTAAATGTCTTCTCAACCTAAAACAGAGAAATGTAGAACTTTCTAGCTCCTCTTTGTCCACTTTTTTTTTTTCTGAACTTGGATTTGGCGATTCTGATGCCCTTTTTCGACCAATTAAGTTCTTGATTCTCCTCTTCCGCCTTCTATATTTAATTTGAAGGCTTTGATTTTGGTATCTTATTGAGTTTCTAGTTCCTTCTTTTCTTGATTGTGCCTATCTTGTCTCTTATCTTATTCGTCCATTTTAGGTTGCCTGCGTTTTGTTCAATTGGCTAGGATTCAGATATGGTGCTTCTGATTATTCGATGTCTTGCTTGTATTCTTAACTCCTACTGGGTATGTGTTTTCCCCTTTTGTGTTGATCTTTTTTGGTATTTTATAGATGTGGTTCCATTTGTTTGTTTCTTTAGATTCATTTGTTTTTTGCACCCTTTTGATTCTTGAGCTTGTTTTTCAAGCATTTCTTTAGGATGTTGTAGAATTGGAATCTATTTAGAAAGAGTATGGGATCTAGAGAGTTTCATCGAGAGGTTCCATTTGAAATTTTTTATTCTTGAAGCCGTTCTAGTGTTATTTTGGGTTGTCTGTTGGTTTCCATCCACGCATGCTTGTGACTCTAGTGTTTTTTATCCCAGATGTTGTGCTCTCTACTTTGCTAATAAGTAACATTCTCTCTTCCTTTTAGTTTTTGCGTTTGAAACTATATGAGCCATAATGAATTGATATTTCCCTATGTTTCAATTTTTGTACTGAGCAAGATGATCTTTGTACAATAGAATTAACACTCTAAGGTGCAAATACTAAATCTTGAACATTTACTAATCCTAATAGTGTAAAATTGAAATTAGGGCTTGTTCTGCGTGTTGGTAGCTCATTTGATTTTTGTAGTTTTTTTTTTCTTAATTTCTCTTTGCTTGTTATTGTGTCCATTTATTGTATTGGCGTCTACATTTTGGTTCATGAGTTCCCGTGTGGTTGTGTTTCTATGTAGCTAGGTGCATCATTTACATGATTCCTCTATGTTGCGTAAGTCTAATTAAGAGGTTCATGTATTGAGCCAATCTAAGAAAGATTATGCAAAATTTATTCCTACACTTTTTTTGTATGTATCCATGTTTGTGCTGTTGTTTTTTGTCTTCCTTCAATGTCGACCTGTAACCAAAGAAACTAGATTAGTAAAAAGTTTTTTGTCTTCTTTGAATGCCACTAAGAGATTTGTTCATGATAACCAGTGGCCTTCTTCCATTTTCACCCCATTGTGTTATGTATTAGCAATTATTAAAAATCCATTCATAACCCTCATAATCTCCATGATCTTCTGCCAGGATTTTCTCTTGATGTACCTTATGCATTACATTTCACCCATTCATTATCTGGTGGCTCCAGCACACTTGAATCACCTTGTATTTTGAGGAATAAGTTTGAAGAGATTACATCAAGGTAAGCCATTTGTAGAAAACATATTTAAAATTTCCTTCATAAACATGATATTATGCATGATTTGGTTATATTACTTTCACTTTAGACATCTTTCCGCTAGGTAATTGGTATAATTAAAGTTAGTAAACGACATTAGTTAAATTGTTTTTTTTTTAAATTTTTTTATTTTTTACGTTTCTCTTTGTTTCTACATGTATTAGGAGAAGGAAAAACAAACTAAATTGTTATATATCTTGGATCCCTTCTTTGTTTTTAACCATCGAACATTTGAAACTTTTTTAGCTTAATTAATCCAAATTCTCTCAAATAACAATTCGGCTTAAGAGGATGCAAAGTAATTTGACACACAACAATTATTGAGGAGCAGTGTAGAGCTTTCCATGCAAAGCTACTTTCTTAGACACACAAGTGACTATGATAATTCCAGATATTCGCGTAAGTCATGAGAAACTAAATATAAACATATATAAGAGTTAAAATGACTAGGCGGAAGCATAATCATGGCATATTGGTTCAATCTATTATGGAACAAAGTTCTATATATAACAAATGTAATTTGAAAATAAGAATCTAGAACAGAATAGACTAGACTAAATACAACAACTCTAACTGGCTATCTATCAAGCCTCTGCTAATACTGATTATAGGTAGTCGGGATGTGATTCCTGCTGCACTTAATCAATACATGCGAATATGAATAACAACTAGAACTACAAACTAACTTGAATCCTTAAAATAAGAGAATTCATCACCTATAGGCTGGATTCTGTGATTTACCTAACTAGGATCTTAATACTAAGTACCTGAATCTACATCACATGAAAAATTTAGGCAAAAGAAGTGTGCGATCAACACTTTAAATATATTGAGTTTGTGACTTGCATGATAATCTGTATACTAGACATGATGAATTTGAGACGATAAATTGAATATGACACTGAAATACATGAACTAATGTAATGACCAAGTATTGAAACACGCAACTGATAAATATTGAAATTGAAATAACTAAATACAAGGTCATGCAATATGTGAGACAAACTTTAGGAGATGTTATATACTGACATATAATCATGTGAGCTACAACATGGAGCTTGATATTTCATCACCCATCAAAAGGGCCCAATATACCTTTCTAGGATATAAAGGCTAATTTGAGCTAATGTAGATCCACTAAGCTAATGTTGGTAAAGACTAAGGAGCCAGCCTCCATTGATGGAAGACCCCTTAAATCCACTGGTGGCTTGTAGTTTTGGGACTTAGAGATTGCTAAAAAAAGAGTAAGCGGATTTTTACCATGAGCCTTCATTCTTAACTCTACTCGGTAAGTAAAACTCCCAATGGAAATATCAACTAACTGATACAGTAAAAATTTGATAATACTCAAATATACTGATAATAAATAATAACTAAGTAGCTCATGATTCATGATTAAATTTGATAAATACTGATAATAACTGAAAAACACTTCATCTAAAATTATGAAACTTGATAATCTGAAATATGCATCTAATGTAACATAATTTTGAGTCATCAAAATATGTATATACTTAGGCTTTATAGAAATATGATTTAAAACATGAAATTTATTGATAAAACATGCAATTAAAGACTAGACTGAATTGTATTGAAATCCTGTGAAGATCATAGAAGCCCTAGGTTCTATAGAAAATGAAAATTGAAAAATTGAGTTTTGTTTGGACACAATGGTGGAAAGATGTCCATCAATGAAATCCTACATACCTAAAAGGAAAAACCTTGGTAGAGTAATTGAACTTGAAATTTGAAGTTAAAGAACCCTAGCTTTGATCTTACTAATTGAAATTGGAAATTAGGGCATGAAGAAGAACTTAGTTCCTCACTATGATAGCCTTAAATACCTTAAACACTTCATGAATTTTGAAGAAAAAACCCTAACTTGATGAAGAACGATCAAATAATCTTTTCTTGAAATTCTTGGATTTGTTTCTTGAAAATTCTCTGTTATGATGGTAGATTTTTGCTTAGGATACATAATTTTATGTTACAATCACTTAGAAATTATGAGAGTATGCTTACCTTAATTTGGAAGGAGAATTACAGATGGACTTGCTCAAAAATGAAGTTTTGAACCCTAGAATTTAGTTCTTGATTTTATACAAATAGAAAGAGGGTTTCTTATTAAAATCTTGTAGAAATTTTAGTATTTATGTTGTAAAATCATGTAGAATACTTATCAAGACTTTATAGGGTTGAAGTGAGGATTTGGGGATTGTGGGGGTCGATCAAGGTGTGTAGAGTGAGAAAAGAAACTCAATATAATATTTTTATGAAATCTGGAATATTTATTAAAATGCCTAATATACATGATATGTGGGTGATATACATAGTCTAAGGACCATGTTACGACCCATTAATTAAATAATCCACGGATCATCGGTTGGTTTGTGAAACTTGGGTGAAAATTTAAATTATCTGATCCCATTTCATGAGCCGAATCTACGATAGATAGATGCTTTCACAACCCATGATTTCAAATCATAGTTTTCAGAACAAAATTTCAGACTAGAACATCTCTAATAAAACGATCATAATATTTTACTCCAAATTCCAATTGAGGCAAACTTTATGGAGCATGAAAAGAAGACCATGATCTTTAATTTGGTAGGTTAAGGACCACCTAAATCTTTATATTGTCAGAGATGTAATCATTTATAGTTGATGTAACAACCCAGAAATTTTGGAAGTAAAACGAATCTTCAGACCTGGTTCTACGGGATCGTAGTTTGGATGACGAGTCGTCATTGGTGATTGTGGTTGGAGATGGAAATAACGAGTCTCTGATTTTGAACAGTATGAGAGGGATTATGAGTCATGATTTGTGTTACGGCTCGTGGACCAGGTTGCAAATAGGTGTTTCAGAGTTGAAAATTTTGGCTAAGTATAGAAGGGAGTCTACGAGCGAGAAACACGACCTATAACTTGTTCCGCAGACCGTCTGTCAATCCACAAAATGAGATCCAAAAATCCATAATTTGGGCCTGATTTCTATGAGAGAGAACCATGACCCATAACCTGTTCCACGGGCCATCTGTCAATCCGTAGAATGAGATCTAGAAATCCATAATTTTGGTCTATTTTCCACAAGAGAGGACCACGACTCGTAACTTGTTTCACGGGCTATAAATAAGGTTTAGTGGTCCACTTTATGGTAGTTTTCTTGAAGGGTAGTTTTGTCTTTTACCATCATTTTTAATTAAAACCTATGACATTTTGGACTTGTTTTAGACCCCTTATCAGTACCCTAACACCTCATTAGACACTTAGAGATTTAGAGAGAATCAAGGAGAGGAGAAGGATAGGGTTCTAAGCATGTGAGTAAAGAGATTTTAAGAAGGCTAGGGTTCTAAGCATGTGAGTAAAGAGATTTTCTGAGATTTGATTGTTCTTCAAAATTTCTAGGTATGTAGGGATAACTAGAACATGGATTATATTTATCCATGTGCCCCATAACCTGAATTGATGGAGTTGTGAATGAATTGAGTTTTCCATGGATGTTTCTTGAAGGTTTTTCTTCAAATCCTAATGTATTCCTATATAATCTAGTATGAATTACAGTTTTTATGAATTAAATTCTTGAAATGGATGATTTCTCTTCTCTACGTGAACCCTAGAATGAATTCTTGTTATTTTTACATATTCCACTTAAATAGGTATACATGAGTATAAATTGAGCCTAAAGAGTCTATCGAGTTCCTAAATGCTTTAACTCTCCTTTCGTTTCCCGAATACTATGAGTTGGAATGACGCATGATAGAGAGTCTTGATGAGTCATGAGTTAATCCTAAAAGAATGTTCCTAACCAAAGAATTAATAGTTGATGTGATGAATTAAGTTGACAAATGTCCAATGAGACTAATTGAATGAGTTAACCAAAGGGTTGAGTCTTATGAGCATGTTGAGTCTTGGGAAGAGTATCGAGCACCGAATTGGGTAAGAGTAAATCCAACTCAAACTTAATAACTATATTGCAAAATATAGGAGAGGACTGAAACCTCTAAGTCAAAAGTTTCCTATTTATAGGTCCTTGAAATAAAAGAGAACTCATTTGATTTGATTCGATCTATTATGGATCAATTCACTCTTTACCCTGGCAAGTACTGAGCGATTGTAGCAACATCAACAAGATTGTTGTATGATTATTGGTTCATAAGTGGTTGTTGTTGGATAAGAGAATCTCCGAAATAGGTTCTACAATGATAGTCTCTAGATTGATTGGATTGGAGTTGTACTAATTGGTCTTATATACTCTTTATTTTTGCTTTAGATAGACATTTAATATCCTGATTGAGTTCCATATCTTTTGATTTGAGTTATCAGAGTTGATAGTATTCTACCATGATGTATATTTTATTCATTTATTTTACATACTTGTACATTCCATGTACTGACGTTCTGCATCATTAATGATGCAGATATAGGTGTTAGAGGTGAGTCACCAACAAGTGAACCATTGATGATATGTTACAACCAGTTGATTTGGTGAGTCCTTCCTGCATCCAGAGGATACTCATTTATATTTTCCTTCTAGTTTGAGTTAGTACTTTATTTTCTTTAATTGAGGTAGCCATGTCCTGTCATGGTACCATCTAGACAACTTAGATAGAGGTTCCATAGACTAGATTTAGTATTGATGACTTGAATATTGTCTGACTAGTTTCTTTCATACTAGACCTGTTGATTTGTTTTGATTACCTTTAATTGATATTGTCCACCTTTTATTATCTTTAGTCTTCCTTTGATATGATAAATATTAATTGAATTAATGTGATGAGGCCAAGTGGTTTGCTTGGGGACTAGCAATATTCTCTGCGTGCCGGGCATGTCTAGGGTACCCGCCCGGGGCGTGACACTCTTGGTATCCGAGACCGAATTTGCAATCAACACAAAAAATTAAGTGGGAAAATATCTCGGTTAGATTTTAGAGTGACCAAGTCAAAAGATAATTTTTCATAATTAAAATGAAAACAATGTTGATGCACGCTCTAGGAGCGGCATGCCAGGGACGTGCATTTACACTTATTTTTAAAAAACTTTTTGACATAAATTGGAAAGAACGTGTTTTGAGAAAATTCGCGAAAATACACATGTCTGTGTCCTAGGCTCGACATGGACATGGTTCCACAAAGTGAAGTTTAGTTTCTTTTTATGGGAAGGGCCTTTTGGTTATTCTTCAACCCCTCCTAAGTTCAATAAATGAGTATAAGATATCTTTTATATCAAACCAAGTCCAAAGAATTTCTATCAACTAAGTTTTCGCATGAGTTGATAGAAGGGTCAACTTCAAATGACCATATCTCCTGAACTATAATGAGTTAGGTGACCCATAATATATCAAATCAAAGATATTTGAATTACCTTTCCGCGTATCTAATTTCTCCTTAATCCGAGTTTGGAGTAGAAAGTTATAACCATTTTAGTGAAGGAATACAGAGCTGTCTTAAGGTCCATGCCCAGAGCACTCACGGACCTAACGCAGACCCTTCTGTTGTGCCTAAGGATAAGTTTATTTCCTACCTGAACACCAAAAATTTAATCTCAAAGGAATTTATCTACCATCTTATGCGAGTCAAGTCTAATGATGTTGAGCCTCATACCTTTGAGTCTATCTTGATTGTGAATGAGTTTCCTGATGTATTTCCAGAGGATTTGCCTAGAGTCCCTCCTGATAGGGAGATTGACTTCGGGATTCATGTTCTTCATGACACCCACCTTATCTCCATTTTGTCATATGAAATAGCCCCTGCTGAGTTGAAAGAGTGGCTAAGAGATTTACTAGAGAAGGGCTATATTAGGCCAAGTGCCTCACTATGGGGTCCTCTGGTCTTATTCGTGCAAAAGAAGGATGGTTCACTCCAAATGTGTATTGATTATTGTGTAACACTCTGTGAAATTTCTGAAATACTTTTAGAGTGGAATTGTGTGCATAACGTGGTCTTCCTATGCTCCAATGGAAAATCTGAGACTGAATCAGCACAAAAGATTAAGTGGAAAAATAGTCTCGGTCAGATTTTAGATCGACAGAGTCAAAATAATTTTTCGTAATTAAAATGAAAATAGTGTTGATGCGTGCCCCAGGCATGACTCGCCCCAGGAGCCACGTGCTAGGGATGCGCATTTACACTTATTTTTTTAAATCTTTTTGACATAAATTGGAAAGAACGTGTTTTGAGAAAATTTGCGACATGGTGCCACAAAATACAATTTTGTTTCTTATTATGGGACGAGCCTTTTGTTCATCCCATAACCCCTCCTAAGTTCAATAAATGAGTATAAGGGATCTTTTATATCAAGCCAAGTCTAAAGAATTTCTACCAACTAAGTTTTCATATGAGATAATAGAAGGGTCAACTTCAAATGACCATATCTTCTAAAATATAAAAAGTTAGGTGATCCATGATATATCAAATCGAAGATATTTGAATTAGCTTTCCAATGCATCTAATTTCTCCTTAATCAGAGTTCGGAGTAGAAAGTTATGACCATTTTAGTGAAGGAGTAAAGAGTTGTCTGAAGGTTCACGCCCAGAGTGCGTCGCGAACCTAACACAGACCCTTACTGGATAAGTTAATGACCTAACGCAGACCGTTCTATTGTGCCTAAGGATAACTTTATTTCCTACCTAAACACCAAAAATTTATTCTCAAAGGAATATATCTACCATCTCGTGCAAGTCAAGTCTAACGATGTTGAGCCTCATACCTTTGAGTCTGTCTTGATTGTGAATGAGTTTCCAGAGGATTTGCCTAGAGTCCCTCCTGATAGGGAGATTGACTTCGGGATTGATATTCTTCATGACACCCACCCTATCTCCATTTCGTCATATGAAATAGACCCTGCTGAGTTGAAAGAGTAGCTGAGAGATTTACTAGAGAAGGGCTTTATTAGGCCAAGTGCCTCACCAAGGGTTGCTCTGGTCTTATTCGTGCAAAAGAAGGATGGTTCACTCCGAAAATGTATCAAAAGAAGGATGGTTCACTTCGAATATGTATTGACTATTGCGTAATACCCTGTGAAATTTTTGAAATACCTCTAGAGTGGAATCGTGTGCATAACACATCTTCCTAAGTTTCAATGGAAAATCCAAGAGTGAATTTGTGATCAACACGAAAAATTGAGTGGGAAAATATCTCAGTCAAATTCTAAAGTGACCGAGTCAAAAGATAATTTTTCGTAATTAAAATAAAAACAGTTTTGATATGCACCCAGGTGCAACACACCAGTGACACACACTTACACTTAGTTTTTAAAAAATTTTTGACGTAAATTGAAAAAACGTGTTTGAGAAAATTTGCGCACATGCACATATCCGCGCCCTAGGCGCTAAACGGACATGGTGTAACAGAGTGAAATTTTGTTTCTTCTTATGGGAAGGGACTTTTGGTCATCCCCCAACCCCTCCTAAGTTTAATAAATGAGTATAATCGATCTTTTACATAAAGCCAAGTCCAAAGAATTTATACCAACTAAGTTTTCGTAGTAGTTGATAGAAGGGTCAAATTCAAATAACCATATATCCTAAATTATAATGAGTTAGATGACCCAAAATATATCAAATCTAAGATATATGAATTAGCTTTCCAATGCATCTAATTTCACCTTAATCAGAGTTAGGAGTAGAAAGTTATGACCATTTTAGTGAAGGAATACAGAGCTGTCTGGAGGTCAGCACCCAAAGCGCGTCGCGGACCTAACGCAGACCCTTATTAGATAAGCTAATGACCTTTTTTTTATTTTTATTTTGAGGGTACTTTCATCCTATAACCTTTGGGGGTCTATTTAAGGTCCTAAAATGCATAAAATGTCAGTTTTCTTAATTAAAAATCCTCTCCTTCACTCCTAAACATAAACGCTCAAGAATCATCAAGAAAGTCATCAAGTTAGGATTAGCTTTCAAGATTCATCCTCAAGGTAAGTTTTCTTCATAAATTTTAATCTACCCAACCCAAATTTCTTTATCTATTGATGAATCTCTTATATATATATATATTCTTAAATTATAACCTAGGGTTTCAAGAAAATGAATTCAAGAGTCCCAAGAAAGGATTTCTTGATTCTTCTTTTTTAAGAATTAGGGTTCTTCATCAAGAACTCTAAAGATTCTAAGTCAAGAATTCAAGAATCAATTCCTTCAACCAATGTCCTTCCAAGTTCTTCCACTTTAAAAGAACTACTAAGATCGAGGATTTTCTCCAAGGAAGCAAGTATTCATCAAATCTGGACAGTAATATCAACTTTCCAGGTATATAAGCCTACCTAAAGCGTTGGATATGTTCGTCCATGTGCCCCTTCATCCACTTGAGTTGAGATTTTTAGTATTAATTGCATACTTCAAGACCTATGATTCTTGAATCTTGAATTCTTGTACATGATTGAGCTTCTTAAGTATAAATTTGAGTTAATCCATGAGTTGCATCATTATTACTATGAATTATGAATGTACTTCACATGCTTGAAACCCTAACCCTAACTTTAATATTTTTATTGCTCACTGACTAAACTAAAATTATGAACCGAACTTTCTAAACTAAGCAATGGGAACTTGAGGAGTATGTTTTGTTATTTCATGTGTGTATATGATGAGTATCTATTACGTGGTATGTGTTGAGCTGGATGATTTGATGTCACATGACCATAATTCGTGGGAGTTTTGCATGATGTAAAATAGACTCTTAAAGTGCATTGTCTTGAGTTCACATTCTGAATTGTGGTGTCAATTGAGAAAGTTGATGTCTAGTTGAATGAGATGAGTTAAAGAGTTGAGCTTGAGTTAATGTCATAAAATATTTTAGTCTTGGAAGGAGTATTGAGCATCGAGTTGGGCGAGCAGAGTCACCCAAGAACTATGTTGCCAGCGTAGGATGGTTGCACAAGATAATTTTGCTGGCCATGTTCCCATTTGAGGAATACTCTCTTAGGATCCAAGATAGAGAGAGTCAGAGGTTGATGTCCTATTCTTTGGAAAGCTTAGTACGGATGTGATAATGACGTCTTTTCATTGTACATCACCAAACTAATGGTAGGGTGGAGAGTTATGTCGGTTAGAGTAATTTCCAAGCAACATTTGAGTAAACATGTCATGATTTCCAAACTGAGTTGCATAAAAAAACATTGAGTTGGATTTTAAAGCATGATTTCAAACTTTAAACGGCATACTCATTGAGTCGAGTAATGAGTTGAATGAGTTGAGTTCTGAGTCGAGTTTACTGAGTTGAGTCGAGCCTTGCGTGTTTACTTTATCCATTCTTACATACCGTACATTCCACTTAGTGAAGCCATTTGGTGTTGCATTATTTCATGTTGTAAATACGAGAGATAAAGGACTTTAGCAAACACATCGTTGAGGTTGAGAGTTCCTGATTTTTGGAGTCGGTGAGCCCTCCTTGCCATCCTGAGGAGCCTTTCTTTTATTTTGTTGTTTGTTTCTATTTTCTTTGGGTTTAGTAGCCATGGCTTGTCATAGTACCATCTAGATGTTAGAGGTAGATGCTTCATAGACATTGATTAGAGAACGTTGAGTATTGTTTTCTTTCAACTTTGTTTTATTTGAAATTGTTTTTAAAATATATAAAGACTAGATTACTTAATTACTTTTCAGTCTTTTCTTTGAGCAACTTCTTCCGCTGTTGAGTATGATGTGATGATAAGGCCAAGTGGTTCCCTTGAGTGCTAGTAATAGTCACTGAGTGTCGGCCACGCCAAAGGTACCCTCCTACGGCATGACAAACTTGCTAGTTTAATAAGGTGACAGTCAAGAATAAGTATCCCATCCCAAGGATAGATGACTTGTTTGACCAACTTCAGGGGTGCCACTATTTTCTCCAAGATAAACCTCAGATTAGGCTATCACCAGTTGAAAGTAAGAGAATGTGACATCTTGAAGTTGGCTATCAAACCCGATATGTTTACTTTGAATTCTTGGTAATGTCCTTTGGGTTGACAAGTGCACCTGCAACTTTCATGGACCTGATGAACAGAGTATTCAGACAGTACCTTGACATGTTCATGATCTTATTTATTGATGATATTTTGACATATTCTAAGAGATGAGGAGGAGCATGCTTATCACATTAGAATTGTTTTGCAGATGCTCAAGGATAATGAGTTATACGCAAAGTTTTCAAAGAGTGAGTTTTGGCTCAAATGTGGGGCATTGCTAGGCCATGTGGTTTAGGTGATAGTATACGAGTGGACACTCAAAAGATTAAGGTGGTCAAGAATTGGTCTATACCAACCTCTCCCACTTACATAAGAAGCTTTTTTGGTTTTGTTGGCTACTAGCACAGATTTTTTTAAAGGATTTTCTTCTATATCTGCAGCATTGACTAGACTGACTCAAAAGAAGGTCAAGTTTCAATGGTCCGACGAGTGTGAGAGAAGTTTTCAAGAGTTAAAAACAAGGTTGACTACTGCCCTAGTCTTGACCTTGCCCGAAGGAGCTGGTGGATTGATTATTTATTATGATGCGTCAAGAGTGGGATTGGGATGTGTATTGATGCAGAAGGGTAAAGTTGTTGCTTATACTTCCAGGCAACTCAAACTGTATGAGAAAAATTATCCCACACATGACTTAGAAGTTGCAGTGGTGGTGTTTGCTCTCAAATTATGGCTCCACTATCTATATGGAGCGCATGTCGATGTGTTCACAGATCATAAGAGCCTGCAATATATTTTCGCCCAGAAAGAGCTTAGCCTGAGGTAAAGGAGATGGCTTGAGCGCCCACAATTAGAAGTCCTTGCACAACTCTACCAGGATGTGACTATAAAAAGATCATAGTTGACCTTAGAAAAGTAGCTTTTGCATCTATCAAACTTTAGCGATCTAGCAACAAAGGAAAGGAGCAATCGTCATGCAGCTTTTTGGAAGAAAGAAGATCTAGAGTTAGAATTTCTTTTTTATTCTTCATTAAAAGGCCAATCAACCCTTTTATTGATTACCAAAATATGTACAAAGCTTATCTCAAATACCTAACCCACAACATAAACAAAAATGTTCACATTTTATTTGTCGAAGGTAATTCTAAAACCATCCTTTTGAAAAATAACATAAATGACAAATAGATAAATGTGACTATATTTTAGGAAAGTAGTGAGACTCGACATTCAAATAAAATAATAAAAGAACTTATCCTTACTGTTTCACATTTTCCATTTTGACGTTGTCTCCTTTCAGCTTTCCATCCATGTAGCATGTCATAATATTTGTGGTTAAGTCCATAAGGATCACTTGCCTCATGTTCGTTCTATTATTTGACTCCATAACAAAATAATTAGACAGTGTGACCTCTACATAAAATAAACCTCCTCTTACAACTTTTTACTATAATAAGCATATCTTTTTAGAATC
>JAABOM020125739.1:0-21844 GCA_011800125.2 Solanum clarkiae | reverse complement strand
AAATTTCACCGAGAGAGTGAGTTTTTTGCTGAAGGGATGAGAAGAGTCTCTACATGGAAAAATTAAAGGACAAAAAAAACTTTCAGGTGTTTATTGTGTGAAGTGGGATTTAGTAATCATTATATTTTCAAGTAAATTTGATGCTGACAGCTCAAACTTTTTGTCTTAAGGATGATAGCTCCCGAGTGTACACAACACTTTAAGTGAATGCGATTTATTTGTATTTAGACATAAATCAACTGAAATAAATTAGATATCATTATAAATCTCATAAATATGTAATTTTCATCGTGTACAAATCTTCTTTCTTTACTTCCTCCCTCATGAATTATCTCCGATCTTGAAAATCATGGTTTTCCAACATGACGAATGATCTGAAGCCAATGAACTTGTTTGTGAAGCAACAATAGAAAATTGTTTGAAAAATCAGATATGTAGATATCAATAATATAAGACTCCGGACCATGTTTGAAAAAATCTATATATAGATAAAATCGAATAGCGCTTCCTGAATTAGTCAATATACACAAAATACATCATTTTAATGTCTACTTTGTTCTTGTATTTCTGTCATTAAGTGAAAATATGATGTTCCAATGGTTATTTATTTTCTAGTATCTCTAAGAACAAAGGTCTCTTATTCACAGCATTAGCCCATCATTGCTCTACAACCTGCACGGAATGTAAAGAGCAATATATAGAGTGAACTCACCTTTTCGCAAGCACAAAATCTGCATCTGTCTTTTGGGATTTTAGAGTGGTTCTTGAAAAAGACTGTTATTGAGTTGTAATAGTTCTATGTAGTTAATTTCATTGATTATTGTGAGGTTTTTAATAAGAAGCGAGTTTGACGTCTTGGAGAGTTGTTAGAACAGTTTTAGTGAACATTTGGGTTGAGGTATGAAAATTAGTCTCTTAGATTTCTAAGTTGCAAACAAAAGCATTGCTCTTTAGAAATTAATAAAGATTGTCGATTATGTGCATCTTGTCAAATCTATTTTTCAAAGTAATATGATACATTTACATAATTCTAAACAAAGTGGTTTCAGACATGTCTCTTTGCTAGTATGTAAACCTGTCAGAAGTAAAAAAGATTTAAGCAACAAGAGAATGAGGCATTCCTTTACACCAGTGACTAAATAAGAATTCTTTGCAAAGGATTCATAAAACTTACTGCCAAATCTAGAAAAATAATCAAAAGAAAAATAGGTAAAGTAAACTTATCTCTTGAACAAGTAAACAACACAAAAGGGAAATAAACAGGGAATTGAAAGTTATATAACCTGTATGAAGCAACTTATCTCTTGAACTTGCAAAGCTGACAATCTATAACTGTCATTAGACCTTCACGTTCATCAATAAGATTGTGGGCTATGATCCTGTAACTATCAACGCTGTCATCTTTCCCATCAGTACGCTTCTCTGAAGAACCAGGAGGCACAATTTCATACCGCACTGATTGACAAATCTCAATAGATATATTCTCCTTGTCAGTTTCCCCGATGCACTTGGGGGGAACTACACTGCTACTCTCATTGCCGCCATGTGCACAGTCAGTGGATGCGTAAACTGTTCTTCTCCAATATGCTTCTCTGTTGAATGAGGAGGCACAATATCACAATCCATTGTTTGCGAAACCCCCGTAGAAAAATTTTTCTTGTCATTTTTCCCACAAACACTAGGGAGAAAAACCTGGCGCAACTTCAGGTAATTCGGAAAATCATTAAGGTTATAAAGACGTTTTGATCTTCTTTCACTTCTGCGTCCGTGAGAAACCCCTTCCAATGCATCAGCCAGAAATAGTGTATCTTTTATCCACCATTTCAAGTACTGTGTAGTTACGTCTGGTTCAAACAGCCTAGACGGATAGTATAACCTCAAATCAGAATCAATAGGTTTGCTATAGTTGTACTTGGCAAGTTCCAAACTTGAACGCGAGCAAGGAATCCATTTAGGTAAGTCTTGATCATTTCAAAACTGCATTACTACATGATTTGGTCGATGGGGCTCTTGACAATCAAAACCCACAAGCTCAGACACCCTCAAGCATCGAATGAAAGACTTCATTTCTTGATCCAAATTTCGCCCTTCAACTACTATCTATTCTTCTTTTTCCTTGTAAAACTTCGGAACTAACCAACCTTCCACAGCCAAGGCGTATGGCCTCCACTGAAACGTCTCTCCGGACGAGTCATCAGTAGTTGTCCTCACATTAATTACATCCAATTGTTTCACATCGTGCCACCATCCTATTCTCACCCCTCTGACCATTTTGCCATTTCGAGGCTGCTCTGGACGAAAAGATACTAACCTCTCCCAAGCCCAAACTTGAATAAATAACAATGGCGCCCAAAGACTAAATTCTAGAATGTTAAATGTGTCTCCATCGTCTCCGTTACTACCTATCTCATTAGATGAAGCCATAATCATAGTTTGTTGCAGAAAGCTCAGGTCCCTATATATGCTAGCAAGAACGGATGGAGAAAGCGCTAGCCGTGTTCCTCTAGCAAGATTAACAGCTACACCAAAAACATATGTACCTATTTTATCATACTCATTCCCTGGAAACACAAATCTTGATAACCAAAGAGAAATAAAAGCCTCATGCTCAAAATTCCTACCATTGTTCATGAAAAAATTCAGCCACCTAGTATGATTATAAGTCTTAAAGCCAATAAATTCTGTTTGCGCTTTTTCAAGAGTTTCTTCAATTTCTACCAACTCAGTGGATTGAAGGGGGAACAAAATAAGGTCACCCAAAACAGAGAACCCTCCCAAAATCATCATAGCTTCAAGAGTAAAATTAGTTTCACCCCATTGACATACGAAAGCATTGGTCCCACAATACCATCTTTTTACCAACCCAAAAATTAAATCTTCATTTTTATGAAATTTATACACTGAACCCATAATAGCTTCATAAATACCAGAGGCTTTCCATACAGAGTGATGGACAGATTCTATAGCTGCGACACACTTCTTCCATTTGTTCTGGTGATACCTATAGCCATTAAAAGAGCCTTTTTGTGGCTATTCAGATTCGGATAAAAAAGGATGTGAAGGAACCTTCAAATTTGGACCTTCAAAGGAAGAAACGACAGCTTTTTATAGTTGAGACTCCACCTAATGGTGAAACCATCAACTCTTTTCTTTTAACAAAGACTGAATCTTCCATTGATTCTTCAAAATGGAAATTTCACCAAAAGTGTGAGTTTTTTTGCTGAATTGATTAGAAGAGTCTTTGCACAAAGAATTTTAAGTGAAAAAAAAACTTTTAGGTGTTTATATTATGGATTAACTAACACATAATCACAAAAAAATAGAGAAAAAAATAACACAATGATTTAACGAGGTTCGACTATGCCTACTCCTAGCAAAAAAGAGAGAGTTTTCCACTATGAAAGAAAAAAATGAGTTTATAATGCTTTCAAGCCCTTAGGACTACATTGTGAAAAATCTCCTATAATACTCCCATTATATAAATTCCAAATAGTTCCAAACCTACAAGGAAAAGGTTTTCCTAATCCCAGAAAGACAGTATATTATTTTCTCAAATTTGTCAGGAAGAGGGTTTCCTACTAAAACGACCCCAAAAAGTGCCCGAAAATGTGCCTCGAAATGCACAAAATTTTAAATTCCATATACCTAAAAATTCATGCACGATATCGAAAATCCAATTTCATATTCTTATTCAGGGGGTAAAAATTAGGAGGAAAAGGGTCTAACCCCGATTTAAGAGCAAAAGATTAACACTTATGATTTTCAAGAATGCAATTTCTAGTGAGCAATCCGCGTTCTCCACGGGACGCGCACCAGTGTAAAAAGGTGTCTGTTATTTTTTAAGTCGGTCCAAGACTTCTAAGTCTTGGGCCTAAGTGTTCCGAAACGTGTTTTTACCCGTACTTAGTAATATTTCACTCTCATATCATCCTAAACACTTGTCAATATCCACTTAAACACTTAACCATATTTTTCACTCCCAAATTCAAATCTCAAACCCTCATCCGGAACTAAGGATATCCTTCAAGGTTCTTCTTCGAGTTTCAAGTCTCCATATCCAATCTTCACCAAATTCATCTCCAAGCAAAGATGTGTGGATTTTAGCCATTGGGTCCTTCCACCCATGTTGCCCTAACCTCCTTTTAATCAAATTGTATGATGTATAGTTGATTTACAAATGAGTCTTGCTTATTATGAAATTCACTACACACTATGTTAAAGCTATCACAAATTGTGATTGTTTTGTTATGTTTTATGCTATAAATCTTTGATCTATTGTAAGATTTGAGGAGAAGTTTTGATATATGTAGCTTGAGGGTGTTGCAATGTATTGATTGATGGTTTTACAATAGATTTTCTTGCATGATTTAATCTCTATATTTCATGGTTTTATACTAGCATTACACACCCTCTAAGTGTTTGATAAAATTTCCAGATGTAGTTTCTTCGAGGAGTTGAAGGTTCAAAGAATGAGATATTATATAATTGACTGTATGATGATGAAATGAGCTTATGTATATGACATACTCTGTATAAAGTATTGCATTAGACCATACCCGATCAGGGGGGACAAGAGCCTGGGTAACCGAGGTGGGGGTTTGTACTCATCAACCATGTGAGGGGTTTGTACTTCTCCACCGTGGTGATAAGGTGTGATTATCATCAACCATGTTAGGGGTTTATACCACACCGCTAGGGTGATGGGGGTGAAACCATCATCAACCAACCAAGGGGTTTGTACCTTAAAAATCTAGCTTGGTATCTTCTACACATATGATATCATATATGAGCATGATTTACTTAAGCATGTTTTACTTATGAATTGATCATACATGCCATGTTGTTATATTATGCTTATTGCTTATTGTTACGCATTTTTACTATGATGCCTAATTCTTGTTGCATTGCATCCTATATACTTAAAACATTCAAATGTACTAATGCATACTCTTGCATACATGATATCACCATTTAGGAACTGGTGCCCAAGTTGATTATCCTCCTCCTCCACGTGGCCAGTGATGTTCACGCTCCAATAAGAAAGCGATTGTTGTCAGTAATTAACCTAACCAAGGTTAGGAAAATGCACAAGGAATACAGGGTTTGATTACAAGACTTCACCAATAATCATTTCTATCATTTATGACTACAATCTCTAAAGGGGGGGGGTTTGTGATTCAAAAGACAAAATAAAATTACCACTAACTATAACGTGAGTAAACACTCAATTTCGGGGATAACTTGGGAATTGTGTTCCCTATCGTTCCTCAACTTGATTACCCTAGATAGCATAACTACAATTGGTGATTTACATGTAGGATGGTACCTTGTGAAGGTGAAGGTCGAATTTCACCATGACTCGGCAACCATACCGTGCCAACTAACAGTTACCTATTGTCATAGTTAACCTCCCCTTGGTTAGGCTCAGTTGATTAGGCTAGAACATATCAATCGAATTTTGTCATCTACTTCCCTTTTCCTATTCATCACTACCTTGATCAGGATCGTGATAGTAGGCGGGGTTTGGTGTTGGCCACCACTAAACAATAATAAAAATGAAGGGAAATAGACAATACATACAAAACCCCAATCATGGAATTGCAAGAAACCTAGGTCATCTCAAGTCAACTACCCACGGTTCGCACAACCCCAAGTTGTGGGTGCTTAGCTACTCATGGCTAAGGCAAAATAAGAAAAAAGTACATATAAGACATAAATGAGATCTTTACTAATACCAATGAAGAAGAATAGGCACTACAAGTTACAAACCCACAAGCTTGATTGATCAACAATGAGTACAAGGCAAGATTTACAATCCCCAAAATGGGTTCCAAGAGAGAACAATAATTTACTCTAAAAAAACTAAGAAAAGATTCAAAATGTAATTGTCTATTGTCTACCGATCGAACTCCTTCTCAAAACCTAACTTAAACTATATATAGTATTTACAAAATAACCCTAGAATTGACATAGAAAAGACAGTTGGCAGCTGATAAGTCTCGCTGTCACGACTCATAGGATGACCTACAAGTCGTAGTCGGGGTCTCGTATCAGATTCTTGGCATCTTGGACTAAACTTGTATGACCCATAGGTAGGAGTTGTCACTTGAACTATGACTCATATGTTGCTCTCGTTGTCTTGGTCTTCAATTTTTGGTCCACCATTTTGGCTCTCTGATTATTTCTATGTGTCCATCTATACGAGTCGTAGTGTGTCTTACGACTCGTAGGATATCATCGTAGGAGTGACCTTCGCTTGGCAGATTTTTGAATTTTTGATTTCTAATTCTTGCTATGACACACCCTACGACTCATAGGTGGGATCGTATGGCCTATGCTTCATCAAAATCTTCCACTTTTCTTCAAAATCGTGCCAACCTATCTTTTCTGCAAGGTTAACACAAAACCATATCAAAGCCATAAAAAGTCGCTTAAAGAACTCACAAATCCCTTACTTCAGGCACCAAGTATTTTGTATTTTGACAACACATGAACACCCTCAACTTAGAATTGTTGCTAGTCCTCAAGAGACGACTCAATCTATCCAGACAAAGAGAAATACATAACAACTATACTAGTGTCATATACAACAACTCCCTTGATTTAGGTACCCAACTACGATTTTCAAAATAGTCTTGCAAAGCTATTAAGCAAACAAAAACACAATGAGATACTTGGAAATATAACTATGACAAGCTAAGGGGAATCAACCATCCACAATCGCTGGTATAGTCATATGCTATTCAAGTAGTGCAAATGCCCTCACTGGAAAGAAGTCCCTCATACTCACTCAAAACCATTTAAAGGTCAGGGACAGAGGAAGCATTCTCACTCTCTCAATTGAAATTCAAGCATACTGACTAACACCATAGGCTTGCTTCTATACAAATCCTCTGGCTTGGTGATAAAGTGGAGTTGGATCACTTTAAGAGTTATAGGCTTGTAACATAGGCTCAGGGTGCTTTGGTGTGGTATTTTAGGCAAATAGTGACTAAAAGCTATCTTGAACCATGTTTACCAACACATTTTACTTTCATAATCCAACCCTTTCGAATCACTCCATCCTTATTCTCCTGTTTTGAACTTTTCTCGTGTGCTTTCTTTCTCTTTTTCAGCTGTACCTCGATTTCAAATTTATTTTTTCTACTTTTCTTCAATTCAAGGCACTTTTCTTTTCTCTTTCTTCACTTGGTTCATACTTTTTATTTCTTTATTGATTTTCCAACTAACCACCTTATTATTATTACTTTACCAGGATAAGGGCCACCCTAAACTTAGGCTTTTAGCCTCAGGTGAAGTACACAATATCTATGCCTCAAACCAGGGCCACTAACTACAACCACCCTTAACTTAGGCCTTTATCCTCAATAAAGGTTCACATGTTCAAGGATAGATGAGGGGTAATATCAAGGTATTTCATCAAACAAGGTTAAGCTAGTAAGGTATCAAGAAAGAATGAGTACATGAAAGCTGAAAAGTTTGGAACGCGGGATTCACTCGCTCATCAGGTGGTTCATTTAGGCCAAAAGTAGTTTCACTCAAATAACAAAGGCCTAAGATCCTTTCCATATCCACCACATCACCAAATCAATTTCAGAGTAACAAGACAAGTTCTGGATGCATACAAGATGCATGAATGCAGCAAAATAAGATCACAACACACATGGCAATTGCATCCACAATCAAGTATAGACTCACGGGTCATGTTATCAGTCTCCACTTACCTTCACAATATCAGAACAAACAAATATTCAAAAATGTATGCATACATCAATAATAACAACTCAAAAATTTCGAGGGTACCTCATTTTTCATCAAAACATTAAAAACACATCTAAAAATTATGTATATGCCAATAGATAACACTATTATGAATTTTCCCCAATAACTACACTACCTAAACATGCCGGTTCAATAGAAAAGTAATCATCCACAAGGAAAAAGAAGCACGACAAGAAAATCTTGCAATCAAAAATAGGAGAACAAAAAATAGGAAAAGTTGTGGACTTAAGGCTACTCAGACTTCACCTTAATCCATAACTCCCCACACCCCACCAAAATAGGATACTTTGTCCTCAAAGTAAAGACAAGAACGAAAACAAAACACAATAATATAGAAATATATGCACATCCATTAAAAAAACCAAAAATTAACATCCAAAGTATAAGTAAAAATAAGATTCCACATAAAAATATTTAAACACAACCAAAAACCAACATAATAAAAAGATCATCTGAAAAGAAAAAAAGTATGCAACATAAGAAAATAAGAGCTGGGGTCAAAAAAAGTCAAACATCATGGTGCATCAAGCACCGATCTCTGGCTGTGATGTGGGGTCCTGGGGCTGCCTCTCCTCTGCAGCAGTACTAGAAGCACCCTCTCCAGGTAGGGTGTGGTGCGCTCGCTCTCTCTGAATAACCTGCCCTCTGCTACAGCCACCCTGCGTAATAAAACCTGAAATGCAACAGCAGAGAAAGGAGGGTCAACCTGTAAAGTAGATGTTGCTGGTGCTGGAGTGCTGGAGGATGATGTAGACTCAATCTCCACCGCTTGTGTTAGCTCTACTAGAATCAGAGTAGTGGCGGTAGTAGCTGGAGTCAAACCTAGGAGCTGATTCTCTGTCAGGAATAGCTTTGGGATAGCCAGAGAAGCTACTTGTGGTAAGGCCACCAGATTCTCATCAGCATTTATCAGGCTGGGATCTATAGTGCATGTAGACTTTACATGAGGATCCTAGTGAGTATCGATGGGAAAACCTGCTGCACTGCATAGTTGATGAATCGGAACTGGGAATGACAGTGAGATGCTCATCCGAGCTACAACCTCGTGAATCTACTCTAAAATAATCTTGTCCCAATCTACAACATAGCTAGCTGGAATGTTGACTAATAGTATGCCTCTCTTGAGGGTGATCACGTTATTCATGAAGGTTGGTCTAATATGCCAACGGATAATGGACCATCAAAACTTTGCCTAGAATGAGAGATGTGCTTTAACTATAGGATTTGCGTGGTTTGTGATCCACGTCTACTCGACACCCTTCTCACATATTTGACTGGCTATCCACCGTGGTAACTCTGCCCTGGCCCTAATGACCTTCCCAGTCACCACTCTCCTAATTTTATCAATACGACTATCATACTCTGCGGTAGAATGAGGCACTCTATAAGTGGGCCTAAACTGGACTCATCGGATCATCTCCATCGAGATATCAACTTTCCACCCACAGAATGTCACCATCTATAGATTCGACTTCTTAATTGGCCTTTTGTTCTTCGGCAACCCCTGGCGCAGTGTAGCAAGATATGCTGCATAGAACTCACGGACTACATAAGGGGCATATTTTCCCAGCTGCAGTGTGGTCCACTGTAGCCCGTGCTTATCCAACCCAGCATCCAATCCAGGTACTCTATCTAAGCCTGAGGCATTTAACCGAGACTCCTTATGAAATTAGCGGACCAGCTTGCCTTTCCCCTTAGGCTCCAATCCCTGGTCGTATATTTCTTTCATCTCTGGGATGCACCATCTGTGGTTGGCTGGCGGTTGGGACTGGACTTCCTCCTACTGGGTTTGGGAGGTGCTCTCGGACTCTGACTCTGAGCCGAAATGTGAGGGAGTCATCTATGGCAAGCTACTATCTGACCCATCCCCGTTACCTTGTTGTTCCTCCTCTTTTGACCGGAGGAACTGCTAACTTCCATGGGTGTCTGTGCTACAAGTGCCTGGGTTTGGGGTCTATTGGCTTTCGGGTCTACCCTTATTCTATGGACTTCCACAGAGCTCTCTGAATGCTTGATGTCAGAGGATTCATCCATCAACCTCCGTTGGAGAGTTTGAATTGCACGTTTATCTTTATGGGGCATTTTATCTACAAAAAAATGACAAAGTAACATGTCAGTTCAAGATGATTGATTCATTAAAACACATAACAAAGAATAAGAAGCAAAAATAAATCAAAAGTAAATATTCATTGATACAACTGCAGGTTTGCAGATACAAGTGCAGTTATGACTTGTAGGATGACCTACGAGTCGTATACTATCCTCGTAGAACTAGTATGTCTTCAAAATGCTTTCTGATCTCAGATACGAGACACAGTTATGGCTTGTAACCATTTTTAGAATCATTTTTCAGAACTCAGATAAACTTACCAGACCCTCACTACGAGTCATAGCAGGAACTATAAGTCATTTGTGAGTCTCGTATGAGAAACATGAAGGAACCATAGATTACTGAAGCTTGCTATGAGGGACCTTTATGACTCATAGAGGAACCTATGAGTTGTAGGAGTGCCTCATAGTAGGAAACAGAAGGCATCAGTGGTGCCTAACAGTTTCCAACAACAAGCATAAAACAAACATAAGAGCAATGCAGAGTTCATGGTAAATAACCAATTCCATACTAATCATCAAAAATCCAAAACGACCCTCATCCATAAGAGTCAAAACCAATTCTACACTACATTAAGCACAACAAAAGCAATGCACATTCAAAACTCATTCTTGACATCTATAAACATTCCGAAAGGATGCAATTCCCATACATTTCAATTCAGTCAAATCCCATTGGTTAAGAAATATAAAACACACTCTGACTTCTTAAATTCCAGTTTAAACAACAATTTAGATTGTGAGTGGGCAAAAATTACACAATATATACCATGTATAACAAATTTCGCATTCACAAGCACCCACTCAAGAATTTCGATAATGATTTGATTCACAACTCACTTCTTCAAAGCACCAAACCCTAGGTTACTATTTTAGTTCAATAATCACTATATGGCATGGTTTAACATGATTAAACAAAGAACACACCTATATAGGGAACAAACTCACCATAAAATATTTCAAAACTTAACCATGGAGTTTACTGATCGATTAGACAAGTAAACCAAAGCAAAGGAAATTCAAAACCATGACGAAAACCCTAGAAATAGTGACTTCTCTAGAATCTTTATCGGAAAATGAAGTAGGTAGCTAGAATTTCTTTGGAAAAATAATTCATATGATGGGAAGGCATTTTTCGTCGTCTTTTAGGGTTAGAAAATGAATTTGAGGGTCAAATTTTATTTTGACCCTCTTTTATATGAAACCGAGTTAGAGTTTAAAAATATGCAGATCGGGGCTTCGAGAACCCTACTATGAGTCATAGCTTGTCCTATGACTCGTAGGTCCCGGTCTCCTACCAGACCCAACACTTATAAGAATTTAGGAATTATACCTGGGCACTACGAACCCTTCTTATGACTCGTAGACGACTCTATGAAACGTATGGTTGGCTTGTAGTGTATGTGCCAACTTCTGATACTCATTGATTTTCTCTACGATGCATGACTAGAAGTCATAGTGAGGACTACAACTCGTAGGCCTAATTGTAGAGGCTGCTCCAAGTGCCATTTTTCAGATCTTCAGTTCTTCAATTTTGCACCAGCAAACAAAATCAAAGCATAACAATTCCCAAAATATTACAACTGCACCAATGTCTTTCAATCATAAAAACAAACTCACAATTTCTACCTAAGAATCTCAACAACCAAAAATAATTAAAACAAGCCTACAATTATAAAAAAAATGCTTAGGTTGCCTTCCAAGAAGTGCCTTATTTAATGTGGTGGCTCGACTTTGTCATTCCAAGACTCACTCTTGCACTCATCAGGGTGTTTCATGGATCACAAATTTTGCTGGGAAGATGAATTTATCCACTTTAACACACACATCCAAAAGGATTCCCTCCGGCTTTTTAATGGTTTGATCTACCAAAAGCAACCTCATTCTTATCGAGATAGGAGTACCAAGGATAAGCTTTTTGAATACCGCAAGAGGCATTAGATTGATGCCCGCTCCTAAGTCATACAATGCTCTTGCATACTCAACATCACCAATGGTACAGGGGATGGTGAATGCTCCAGGGTCCTCTAATTTTTGAGCAAGGAATTAGGTCATAATCGTACTACACTGTTGGATTTCTTGCAAAAACTCTTGGCTTAGAGTGCATTTCTTGGTTACCATATCCTTCATATATTTGGCATACCCGGGCATTTTCTCCAAATCTTATAGAAGGGGAATGTTGATCGAGAGTTGCTTCAATATCAAGAGGAAGTGCTTGAATTTACCCTCCTCTTCCTTTGTCTTAATCCTTTGAGGGAAAGGATAAGGGGGTTTGGGAATTGATTTCAATTTCTTATGCTCCTTTCTCTCTTCTTATTGTGTGCAAACAACCTTCAAATCTTCTTCCTAAACCACAACTTCACCACCAAGACCCTTCTCATCAACTTCATCCACAATTACCAGCATAGGGGGATCTACGGTGCTCTTGCCACTTCTAGTCATCACCGCCATGCAAGGCCCTTCATTCTTTGGGTTTTAAATCATATTAGTTGGTAGGGTTCCCTTTTGACATTGATTCAATTGTGAAGAAAGTTGTTCGAATTGTTTCTCTAATTGCTTAATAGCTATCGAGTGAGACTCTATTTTTTGGTTAGTAATTGAAATATCCACCTTCATTCCCTTTAAAGTCTCATCTTGGTGGACAGCTCACTTCAACAACTTTTCAAACATATCTTCAATCCTGGAGTTGCTTGACCCAGCATCATGGTTATGCGGTGGCACATAGGGACCATTCCTGTAGCCCTCTCTTCTTCCCCACTCTGCATCTGGCATTCTCTCTCCTATAGTATCTGCCCCGATTGTCTTTATACATCCCATCACGGTTGAAGTTTTGACCTTGATTCCTGGAACCTTACCTCTAATAGTCTAAATTGGACCCTTGGGGGGTTGTTCCGGAAACCCGCCGCTTGGTTGCTTACAAAACATGCATCCTCATCAAATAATGGATCATCATAGTTAGAAGCCTTCGGAGGTTGGTGAGTGACTGCCTTGACACTTGCAT
Source organism: Solanum clarkiae (assembly GCA_011800125.2). Taxonomy (NCBI): domain Eukaryota; kingdom Viridiplantae; phylum Streptophyta; class Magnoliopsida; order Solanales; family Solanaceae; genus Solanum; species Solanum clarkiae. The sequence continues at coordinate 8,952 of JAABOM020125739.1, read as the reverse complement.
GATTTTTCCTTAAAACCAAGTCTATACTTGTGCAAAGCTGAGCAAGTTACTCCATGATCTCTTCATTTACCTTTGCTTGCACATTATTGGTGTTAACTGCACAAGAAGGTTTGATCACACGTCGCTCTCGTTGACCCCATGCTTGATTTGTCTTGACCACTTGCTCCATCCTTGTGGCTATCAATGCAAAAGGTTGGTCTAGGAACAGGCCTCCCATAATCGTGTCGGCCCAAATTTGGCTATTCTCGTTAAGTGCCCGACTGAAAATTTCAACTAAGGCATCATCAACAATCTTTTGACCAGGGACCATCCTCAAGCTTTTAGTAAACCTCTTTCATACTGTGCTAACAGAATCACCCGACAATTGCTCAAAGTTGTTGATTTGGTCCTTGAGCTTCAACTTCTTAGATCTTGGGAAATATCTTTCAAGGAATACTCTCTGAAGTTCAGACCAACTTGTGATAATACCCGGAGGAAGCTCAGACAACCATATAGCTGCATTGACAGTCCATGATAGTGAAAACACTCTCAAACCCACAATATCAAGAGAAAGGTTTTGTGTCCCCATGACACTCTTGCGAATGAACACCATATTTTGAAGATGACAGTGGGGATCCTTCGAAGGTAGCCCTATGAATATCCGCGGTTTCAAAGCATTTGGGGAAATCCACTTGACACTGTGAACTTAGTATTTGCCAGTAAAGGAGGCAGCACTATAGCACCGGTATCGTCCATATCCATAGGGTTCAATCTATATTGATTCTATCCATAAGCATTTTCATTGAAATCCCTAAGCTTTGACCTGTTACCCCTTTGTGGTGGATTCTCCTCTCTTCCCATATCCTTATTTGTATGCATATCCTTCTCAACCTCAATATCCTCATTCTCTTGAGCCATTCTTCTTAGTAGTCAATGGATCTCCAAATTGAGTGGAGCTAAGGGATTTCCTTGGCTCCTTGTGTTGGGAATAAAACCTAGTATACCCTGCAAATAAAATCAAACAACAAAAACAAAAACTAAAGTAAAGTAAACGAGACTCTAGAAATCAATACTAGAACTAACTAATAGGGAAATCAAATCAAAGCCTAGCCCTATTCCCTAACAACGGAACTATAATTTCTGATGATATACACGCTCCAAAAAGAAAGCATGTGTTGTTAGCAATTAACCTAACTGAGCTTAGGATCAAATCCACAGGGAATATAGGGTTTGATTACAAGACTTCGCCACTAATCATTTCTAGAATTTATGACTACAATATTAAAATAGGGGAGGGGGTTTGTGATTCAAAAAATAAATAAGACTACCACTAACCATAACGTGAGGAAACTCTCAATTTTGGGGACACCTAGGGAATTGTGTTCCCCATGGTTCGTCAACTTGATTACATTAGATAGCATAACTACAATTAGTAATTTGCATGCAAGATGGTAACTTAGGTTCTTCCAGCCCTCTTGTCAAGGTGAAGGTCAAATTTCACCCTGGCGCTTGGTCGGGAACCATGGCATGCCAACTAACCATTACCTATTGTCCCAGTAAACCTTCCCTTGGGCAAGCTCGATTGATTAGACTAGAACTCATCAATCAAATTATTTCATCTACTTCCCTTTTCCTATTTGTCACTACCTTGGTCGGGATCGTGATAGTAGGCAGGGTTTGGTGTTGGCCACCATAAAACAATAGTAAAAATGAAGGGAAATAGATAACACATGCAAAACCTCAATCATGGAAATGTAAGAAAGCTAGGTCATCTCAAGTCATCTACCCATGGTTCTCACAACCCCATGTTGTGGATGCTTAGCTACTCATGGCTAAGGCAAAACAAGCAAAAATGTACATACAAGACATAAATGATAGCTTTACCAATACCAATGAAGAAAAATAGGCACCATAAGTTGCAAACCTACAAGCTTGATTGATCAACAATGAGTACAAGGCAAGATTTGCAATCTCCAAAATGGGCTTTCTAAGAGAGAATAATAATCTACTCTAAAAAAACTAGAAAAGATTCAAAATGTAATTGTCTATTGTCTACGGGACAAACTCCTTCTCAAAACCTAACTTAAACTATAATAGTATTTTCAAAATAACCCTAGAATTTACACAAAAAAGACAGTTGGTAGCTGATAATCACAGTTACAACTCGTAAGATAACCTACGAGTCCTAGTCGGGGTCTCGTATCAGGTTCTTGTTATCTTGGACTAAAATGGTACGACCCATAGATATGAGCCATTGCTTGAGCTATAACTCATATGTTGCTCTTGTAGTCTTGGTCTTCAGTTTTTGGTCCAACATTTTGGCTCTCTGATTATTGCTACGAGTCCACCTAGACGAGTCGTAGTATGTATTACGACACGTAGGATGTCTTCGTAGGAGTGACCTTCGCTTGGCAGATTTCTAAATTTTTGGTCTCTAATTCTTGCTACGACATAACCTATGACTCGTACCTTGAGCTACAACTTGTAGGTGGGCTTGTATGGCCTATGATTCAGCAAAATCTATAACTTTTTTTCAAAATCGTGCCAACCTACCTTTTCTGCAAGATTAACACAACAACACATCAAAACCATAAAATGTCGCTTAATGGACTCGCAAAATCCCTTGTATTAGGCACCAAATGTGTTGTATTTTAATAGCATATCAATACCATCAACTCAGAATTGTTGGTTGTCCTCAAGCGACGATTCAATCTATGCAGACAAAGAGAAATACATAGCAACTATACTAATGGCATATGCAACAACTCCGTTGATTCAGGTACCCAACTACAATTTTCAAAATAGACTTGCAAAGTTATTAAGCAAACAAGAACATAATGAGATATCTGACAAGCCATCTATGACAAGCTAAGGGGCATCAACCATCCACAATCACTGGTGTAGTCATATGCTAGTCAAGTAGTGCAAATTCCCTCACTAGAAAGAAATCCCTCATACTCACTCAAAAGCATTTAGAAGTCTGGGACTGAGGAGGCATTCTCACTCTCTCAATTGAAATTCATGCATACTGACTAACAACATAGTCTTGCCTCTATACTCATTTTTAGGCTTGGTGATAAAGTGGAGTTGGATCACTTTAGGACCTATAGGCTTGTAACATAGGCTCAGAGGGCTTTGGTGTGGTATTTTGGGCAAATAGTAACTAAAAGCTATCCTTGAACCATGTTTACCAACACTTTTTTCTTTCATAATCCAACCATTTCTAATCACTCCACCCTTATTCTCCCATTTTGAACTTTTCTCGAGTGCTTTCTTTCTCTTTTTCAGCTGTACCTCGATTTCAAACTCATTTTTGCTACTTTTTCTCAATTCAAGGAACTTTTCTTTTCTCTTTCTTCACTCGGTTCATGTTTTTCATTTCTTTCTTGACTTCCCAACTAACCACCTTATTATTATTACTTTACAAATATAAGGGCCACCCTAAACTTAGGCTTTTAGCCTCATGTGAAGCACACAATATCTATGCCTCAAACCAGGGCCATTAATTGCAGCCACCTCAACTTAGGCCTTTGGCCTCAATCAAATTTCCCATGTTCAATGATAGACCAGGGCCAATATCAAGGTATTTCATCAAACAAGGTTAAGCTAGCAAGGTGATGGTATTCACGCTCCAATAAGAAAGCGATCGTTGTCAGCAATTAACCTAGCCGAGGTGAGGATTGAATCCATAGGGAACACAGGGCTGGGTTACAAGATTTCACCACTAATCATTTCTGTTATTTATGACTACAATCTCTTAATGTGTTTTTTTGTATTTCTAAAACTAAATAATACTACCACCAACTACAATTCAAGGAGACACTCAATTTTGGTGACAACTAGGGGATTGTGTTCCCCATGGTTCGTCGACTTGATTACTCTAGATAACATAACTATAATTGGTGATATGTACGTAGGATGGTAACTTAGGTTCTTCCAGCCCTCCTGTGAAGGTGAAGGTTGAATTTGTCCATAATGCTTGGTCGGCAACAATGGCATGCCAATTAACATTACCTATTGTCCCTGTCAACCTCTCCTTGGTTAGGCTGGGTTGATTAGACTAGAACACATCAATTGAATTCTATCATCTACCGCCCTTTTCCTGCTTGTCACTACCTTGGTCTGGATCATGATAGGAGGAGGGGTTTAGTGTTGGCCACCACCAAACAAAAATAATAATGAAGGGAAATAAATAATACATGCAAAACCCCAATCACGAAATGCAAGAAATGTAGGTCATCTTAATTTCAATTACCCATGGTTCCCACAACCCCAAGTTGTGGGTGCTTAGCTACTCATGGATAAGGAAAAAAACACAAGAATGCACATAATTGACATAGTTGAGTGTTTTACTAATAACAATGAAGAAACTAGGCGCCATAAGTTGCAAACCAACAAGCTTGATTGATCAATAATGAGTACAAGGCAAGATTTGCAATCCCTAAAATATGTTTTCCAAGAGAGAACAATAAACTACTAAAAAAACTAAGAAAATATTCAAAATGTGATTCTTAATAGTCTACTGGTCGAACTCCCTTGCTACAAACCTAACTTAAACTATGTATAGTATTTACAAAATAACCCTAGAATTTATACAGAAAAGACAGCTAGCACCTGATAAGTTACGTAGGTACGACTCATACGATGACCTACAAGTCGTACTCGGGGTCTCCTTTCAGGTTCTTGGTATCTTGGACCAGACTGGTACGACCCATAGGTACGAGTCGTTACCTGAGCTATGACTCCTATGTTTGGTCTCATAGTCTTGGTCTTCAGCTTTTGGTCCAACGTCTTGGCTCTCTGATTCTTGCTATGAGTCCACCTACACATTTCGTAGTGTAACTTACGACTCGTATCATGGTATCATAGGGGTGACCTCCACTTTGCAGACTTCTGAATTTTTGTCTCTGATTCTTGCTGTGACACCACTCTATGACTCGTAACTTGAGCTATGATCCATAGGTGGGCTCATAAGGCCTATGTTTCATCAAAATCTGCAACTTTTCTTCAAAATCTTGCCAACCTAACTTTTCTGCAAGATAAACACATCAAAACACTAAAAAGTCGCTTTAATAACTCACAAAATCTCCTGTTTTGGGCACAAAATATGTTGTATTTTGATAACACATCAGCACCCTTAACTTAGAATTGTATCTTGTCCTCAAGCAATGACTAAATCAATGCAGACGAAGAGAAATACATAGCAGCTATACTAATGGCATATACAACAACTCCTTTGATTCGGTACCGACTACTATTTTCAAAACAGGATTGGAAAGTTATTAAGTAAACCAATAACATAATGAGAGACCTGACAATCCAACTATGATAAGCTAAGGAGCATCAACCATCCACAATTGCTGGCATAGTCATATGCTACACAAGTAAAGCAAATTCCCTTACTAGAAAGAAGTCCCTTATACTCACTCAAAAGCATTAGAATTCAGGGACTGAGGAAGCATTCTCACTCTCATAATTGAAATTCAATGCATACCGACTAACACCATAGGCTCGCCTCTATACTTATCTTCTGTCTTGGTGATAAAGTGGGGTTGGATCACTTCAGGACTTATAGGCATGTAACATAGGTTCAGGGTGCTTTGGTGTGGTATTTTTGGCAAGTAGTGACTATAAACTATCCTTGAACCATGTTTACAAACACTTTTTGATTTCATAATCCAACCCATTTTTAATTAATCCACCCTTATTCTCCTATTTTGAACTTTTCTCGAGTGCTTTCTTTCTCTTTTTCAACTGTACCTCGATTTAAGATTCATTTTTGTTTTTTTTCTCATACTATAACTAACTAACAATGAAATCAAATCAAAGCCTACATGTATTCCATGGCAATGGCGCCATAATTTCTGATGATGTTCATTCTCCAATAAGAAAGCAGTCTTTGTCAGCAATTAACCTACCTGAGGTTAGGATCAAATCCATAGGGAATACAGGTTTTGATTACAAGACTTCACCACTAGTCATTTCTAGTATTTGTGACAACAATCTCTAAATGGGGGGGGGGGGTTGTGATTCAAAAACAAATAAAACTACCACTAACTATAACATGAGGAAACACTCAATTTTAGGGACAACTTGGAAATTGTGTTCCCCATGGTTCGTCAACTGGATTATCCAAGATAGCATAAGTTCAATTGGTGATTTACATACAGGACGGAAACTTAGGTTCTTCCAGCCCTCTTGTGAAGGTGAAGGTCAAATTTCACCATGGCGCTTGGTCGGCAACCATGGTGTGCCAACTGATTATTACCTATTGTCCCAGTCAACCTTCCCTTTGTCAGGCTCGGTTGATTAGATGAGAACATATCAATCGAATTCTGTCATCTACTTCCCTTTTCCTATTTGTCAATACCTTGGTCGGGATCGAGATAGTAGGCGGAGTTTGGTGTTGGCCACCACCAAACAATAATAAAAATGAAGGGAAATAGATAATACATGCAAAACTCCAATCATGGAAATGCAAGAAACCTAGGTCATATCAAGTCATCTACCTATGGTTCCCATAACACCAAGTTGTGGGTGCTTAGTTACTCATGGCTAAGGCAAAAGAAGCAAAAATTTACATACAAGACATAAATGAGAGCTTTACCAATACCAATAAAGAAAATAGGCACCACAAGTTGCAAACCCACAATCTTGATTAATCAACAATGAGTACAAGACAAGATTTACAATCCCCAAAATAGGTTTTCCATGAGAGAACAATAATCTACTCTAAAAAAACTAAGAAAAGATTCAAAATGTAATTGTCAATTATCTACCGATCGAACTCCTTCTTAAAACTTAACTTAAACTATATATAGTATTTATAAAATAACCCTAAAATTTACACAGAAAAGACACCTAGCAGCTGATAAGTCTCACAGTTATGACTTGTAGGATGACCTACGAATCGTAGTTGGGGTCTCTTATCAGGTTTTGGCATCTTGGACTAAACTGGTACGACCCATGGGTACAAGTCATTGCTTGAATTTGGACTCGTATGTTGCTCTCATAGTCTTGGTCTTCAGTTTTTGGTCCAATATTGTTGCTCTCTGATTATTTCAATGAGTCCACCTGTACGAGTCATAGTCAGTCTTAGGACTCGTAGGATGTGTTCATAGGAGTGACCTTTGCTTCGCTGATTTCTGAATTTTTGGTCTCTGATTCTTGCAATGACACATCCAATGACTCGTAGGTGCACTCATATGGCCTATGCTTCAGCAAAATCTGGAACATTTCATCATAATCGTGCCAACCTAACTTTTCTGCAAGATTAACACAAAAACACATCAAAACCATAAAAGTCTCTTAAAGAACTTACAAAATCCCTTGTTTCAGGCACCAAATATGATTTATTTTGACAGCACATCAACTAGTTCGGTACTACTCAAGCTAGTTGGTGAGTCCTCCACTTCGGGGACCTTAGTCTATGTTTCTCTTATCATATATTGAGACGCTCTTCTTTATTTCTATTTTGACTGTGAGGGTGAGCCCGGTTGCTTTGTCTTGGCCCCCGCTCTTATCTAAGTATTAGAAGTGTTTGTTGGACATGTTATGTACCTATGGTATGACCTTTGACTCTTTATCTCTTGATTATGATGTTATGCAAGATTTCACCTTAGCCCCTTGCTCCTATTCTTATTCTTTATGCCTTTTATATGCTTCTGTGACCAATAATGTGTAATGACAAGTTAAGAGGCTTGTTTGGGGTCCCTTTGGGTTCCCCATTCGTCGTGTCACATCTAGGCCCTAGGCTTGGGTCGTGAAAAACTTGGTATCAGAGCACTACGTTGATAAACCTTGAAGTCCAACACACCACATCGATTAGAGTTATTCATGGTTGTGAAGTGTGTCATGACTATGAGTAGAAGACTATGACATGTTTTAGGAAAAATTTTCGTTCTTCATGTTCTAAGTCGTGCTATAGAGTTGTGGTAAGTTTTCCCCTAATGATTGTTCTGTAATATGCTAGATCATGGAAAACGCTCGAGGAAGAAGGGCCCAAACTCCTGAGGAGCAACCTACCAATGGTGAGCTTTGGGATGCTCTCACTATGCTTGCCCAAGTTGTAGCCAACCAAGTAATTCAAGGGGCCCAAGACCCTCGTGCTACTACCCTGGGAACTAGGGTAAGAGACTTTATGCGAATGAATCCTCCGGTGTTCTATGGGTCAAAGGTGGATGAAGATCCACAAAAATTCATAGATGAGGCCTACAAGATTTTGAATATCATGGGTGTTAGGCTGAATGAAAAGGCAGAGTTGTCGACATACCAACTCAAAGGGATAGCCCAAGTATGGTATGATTAATGGAAGGGTGAGAAGGGAATTGGTAATGTGGTGCTTTGGGAGGAGTTCAAATTGGCTTTCCGTAGTCGGTTTTTCTCTTTTGAGTTTAGGGAAGCTAAGTTGGTTTTATGAACTTCAAACAAGGTGTTATGAGTGTGAGGGAATATACCCTCAAGTTTAATCGACTTTCAAAGTACGCTCCTTATTTGGTGGCCTATCATATATCTAAGATGAATAAGTTTGTGATGAGGGTCTCTGACTTGGTAAGTCAAGAATACCGGTCCGCCTTGCTAATTAGTGACATGGACTTGTCTCATTTGATGACCTATGCCAAGCAAATAGAGGAGGAAAAATTGAGGAAGAGAAGATGGCGTGAGGCCAAGAGGGCCCGATTTGACGGTAAATTCCAAAAGGGTGCTAGATTTCGTCAAGGCCAAGGGCATTCTCATGCTATTAATAGGGGGTTTGCCAATGACTTCCCTAGGGTTTCGAAATCACCTTAGGGTGCTCTAATGTTGTTTGTGAAAAAGAAGGATGGGTCCCTTAGAATGTGCATTGACTACCGGCAACTCAATAGGGTCACTGTCAAGAATAGGTATCCTCTTTCAAGGATTGATGACTAGCTTCTTTTCTAAGATCAATCTTCAGTATGGGTATCATCAAGTGAGGGTGAGGGAGTGTGATAT
>JAABOM020125669.1:0-21853 GCA_011800125.2 Solanum clarkiae | reverse complement strand
TTCCATGTTGGAAGCTCTATACATTGCATATAACCTCCTGGATTTTGGTGTTCTACTTTCACTTGTTGGCAATTTGGGCATTGAGCCATAAATTGTGCAAGGTCCTTTTTCATGCCATCCCACCAAAACATTTCCTTCAGATCATGGTACATCTTAGTTGATCCTAGATGGATGGAATATCGGGAATGATGGGCTTCTTCCATTAGTCTCTTTCTTAATTCACTAATATCTGGCACACATAATCTATTTTGGCAATAAAGTACTCCATTTTGTGCAAGGTCAAAGCCTTTTATCGTACCCTGACTCACCTTTTCCTTGCCCTTCCCCTCGTAGACCAAACTAACTACTTCTAGGCCCTTGAAGTTGCGGTGGAGCACTGGCTTTAGAGTAGGAGAATGATGGCCTAGGCGGTCTATTAGAAAATCGAGGCCTGAGATCACTTTGGGGTGGGGTAAACTGTCCTATAGATCTGGCTCTCTTGGCCTGCCCCCTTTCCAACTCTTGTGTCCTTCTCCTCTACCTCTGGTCCTCTGATTTCTGTGCAAAAGCCTGCATTCTTGCTATGTCCATATCTTTGTTCATGGAAGCAATGGTGCAGTCTCTGACCAGATATGTATCCAACCTATCCATATATCGATGGACTCTATCTGCCATCATAGCAACCACATTAGGAGAATACCTTGCCAGGGAATTAAATTGAAGGCTATACTCCCTCACACCCATATTCCCCTGGTGGAGATTCAGGAAATGATCTGCACGGGCCTCTAGGATCTCTAATGGCAAATAATGGTCAAGAAATGCCTCTTTGAACTCTTTCCAGGCAGTTGGAGGTGCATCTATATCCTTAGATTTTTTACAAGCTTCATACCATAATATAGGCACACCCTTCAGCCTATATGTCGCTAACTCGACTGCTTCTGCACCACTCACGTGCATAATATCTAATGTACACTGAATTTGATCAATAAAGTCCTGGGGGTCTTTATTAGGGTCTGACCCAGTGAAGGTTGGAGGGTCCAAATTAAGAAAATCATGTATCTTTGTGCCCGCTGCTCTATTTGTGCCACCTGTACCCGTAATTGGACAGTCCTGCCTTTGACCTTGACCAGCAACTATACGGGTCAATAGTTGGACTACATTTCTCAAATCCTATATGGTAGTATCAATAGGTGGCTCTGGGGATTTTCACTACTCTCTGGTTCATTGGGAACTGGAGGAGTTGAAGATGTTTGTGACAAAGACTCCTCTTGAATCTTATTTTGTTGCCTCACCTGGCTGGGTATACTAACCACCACTTCTATTCTCTTCTCTTTACCTTAATTCTGTCTTGCTTCTGGCATACTCACTGTACAAAACAATTTAGGAATTAGACACAGTGCACCTATTACACTTGACTTTATGGCACGATCTAAAGAATGGAAAGAAAGTAACAACTCCTAAATGCCACGTAGCCTCCTTCTTATAAATGTGGTGCACAACACATCGATAAACAAGATTCTACATAGACACGGCTTTATAGACTCCCTAGGATGACCCGCTCTGATACCACTTTTCTCACACCCCAAAGTCCCGTTAGGGCGTACTGGCACCCATTGCCGATAAGGCTCGGGAGAACCAACTTGTAACTATGCGCTTTCTATACATACTATAACGGGTTTTTGCATTTGACATGCCTTTAAGAAGATAAACAGTGATAACAAGCCAAAAGGGAATGCATATGACTAGGCCGTTGGGGCCACAGTATTTAAAGTACGAGACATGTCCACATTTTACTTTACATAGTCTACAAAGTCTCTAAATAAAGAAAAACATCATATAAGGGTCGGGATAGGCCCCGCCTCAACAAACTGTGCAATAAAACATGTAAGCTCTAGACATATGCAAAGCCCCGAAGCAACCTAGAGCTTGGTGACAACAGTTGAATATCCTGTACTCCTACTGGGGAGATCTACTAGAACCTGTACCTGCAGCATGAAATGCAGGTCCCCCGTAAGTGACGTCAGTATGAGATAATGTACTGAATATGTAAGGCAGGAAACACTGTATATGATATAACAACTCAAGTGAAACTGTACACTGGTGTAGCATAAAGACCACCTTTAGTTATACTGTGGGATCATGTACTTTATGTTCTTTATATTACTTTACCTTTACTGTAGAATCTGTACTGAAAAATCTGTGCACCACTGTAATACAAATGACCAACTGATCAGTGGTGAACTGTATCGGGTTCATCCCTTGCTAGGTTTTTCCTTAACCCCTAGGGCTACCCCCCGTAATAAGATGTTTCCCTGTCTAGGTGATTCTTCCACCCCTCAAGATATTAGGATTGTCCCTTTGCTAGGTTCTTCCTTAACCCCCTCGGGCTACCACCCGTGATAAAATCGTCCCTGGCTAGGTGTTACTTCCACCCCCTCGGGCTACGACCTATCAAAACTGTATACTTTATCTTTTAATTAGCTTTGAGATGGTTCTTATGGTGATCACATTATTGGAGCTGTAGGATTGTATATGTAGCATGTCGCATGTAGATAATCATACAAGAAAATATGACAAATAAAAGAGTACATTGGATAAACAATGAAATGCATATGAAATGGAACAACTTGTGAACTTTATTTCGTAACAAGAACTCATGTAACTTGGTATCCAAGCATGTATGCAGTTTTAAAGGTGACTATGTATGGAATCATATGAACATGTAAAAGAGTGGAGACATGGTTAATAGTTGTGTCGAAGTTGGTGAATGCCTTTATTTACCAAGGAGAGATCTATGTTTCATGCCAAGTAATACGAAATCAAGTAACCTTACATACCTCCTTGTATGATCTCATTACCACCTCGAGATAACCTTCACTTCCTCAAAATACTTATCTACAACATAGTAGGTGATAAAACTAGAATCAATAGCCAATAGATAAACCTTGGCATTCCAATCACATAAGAAAACAATACATGGGCAGCAAGCGGGTGTTTATAAACCCGAGTGTATTCCTTTAACCTTTCCGCCCCTAATCGTATTTTATCATACACATTACCATGTACACATCATGTACGACCTATTTTAATGTCATAATAGTCTTACAACAGCACACAAAGCACAACACATCACAGTCCCAGACAATATTAAAAATGGACAGCATAACGTTACCTTTCTTCGCTACATTTCAACATCGACAACCCCAAACTTATTCCAAATTTAACCAAATTATTCCATCAACATTTACACATACAAAATATAACCAAAATAGTATTATAATATCACTCAATAAGTCTTGAAGTACGTGAGCTAATAGCCTTATATACAACAGCCCGCAAGTTCCAATCAACATGGCGATTAAGATAACACAATAAAATGCACCTGTTAAATGAAACCAAAATCAGGGCAGCAACCTTAGGGTGATGTTTATAAATCAATCCATGTTAATAATACCAATTTGTTTTCATAATACAACTCACAAACTATAGATAAATCACCGAAACAAAAGGAAAAGGTGCAACAACTTTCTGCACAGAATCTGTCCAACAAATTTCAGCAAGTGTAACTAGCATCTATTTCTTGTTTTTCATGATGAAACTATACTAAGCACATAACTACAGTTACTTACCTATGTATTAAAGGTTTAGACCTCCTTAAGAACCCTAAAAGAGTCATTTTACTTCTTCAAAAAGTGGAAAAAGGTTGAGAGAAACTTTAGAGAGCAAATCTAATTTTTCTTGTGTTCAAGTTTAGAATGACTTTTGGAGCTGCTTTGGAGCCCTTTATAAAGTGATATTATGCCGAACATCTCTTGAAATTTTGAACATCATATACCACATATTATCAAGTTGCTTATCCACCAGCTTGGCCCTCAAGTTTGGGCCTTTTTGGAGCACAAACTTGATGGACTTGGGCTGCCTACTTTCCGACTTTCACTTACTTAGTTTTTGGCCCAATTTGCTAAGAGTATTGTGATGTCTTTGGGGCCCTTTCTATTATACTTATTGGGCTGATCATATATACAATTAATGATACTAAAACATGGGCCAAAGTTACACCCATAGCATGGACTTTATTCATAATCGAACTTGGATAATTTCGACGTCGAGCCTCGACTCCATTTAGCTAGCAATTTTAAGCTAAGCAAGTAGGTGACTCACCTACTTGCTTACTAAGTCCTACAAGTACCTCAGTTCTCTCACTTCATCTTAAGGCCGTAATCCCCTCAATTCGTCACAAAACATGTATACACTCGACCCTCTTAATAGCTAGACGCACATATAGCCCATTAACACGAGACTCAAGCACTTTTGAAAATTAGTGCTAGTTTGACCAAACCATGTCATGTTTCATTTGAATTGTACTAGTATTGTAAGGTTTGGGGTGTTACAATTGTTGACGTCGAGATGTAGCGAAGGGAGGTAACGTTATGTTGTCTATTTATAGGTTGTGTAGAATTGTTAAGTGTTGTGCTTTGTGGGCTGTTGTAAAACTATTGTGACACTAAAACAGGTTACACATGATGTGTACATGTGAATTTGTGCTAGAAAATACGACTATAAGTGAAAAGATTGAAGGAATGCATTTGTGTCACTAATTATAGGCTTGCTGCCTGGGTGTTAGTTTTTGTGATATTGGGTTGCCAAGAAGTGTTTCTTTGCTGCTAATACTAGTCTTATTGCCTACTATGTTGTAGATAAATATTTGGAGGAAGGGAAGGTTATCTTGAGGTGGTAACAAAGTCATATAATGAGGTATGTAAGGCTACTTGATTTCGTATTACTTGGCAAGAAATCTAGATTCTTCCTTGGCACGTAAAGATATTTGCCAACTCCGACACTACTATTAACTGTGTCTCCACTCTTTGAAATGTTCATATGATTCCAAACATAGTCACTTTCAAATCTGAATACATACATGGATACCAATTTACATGGGTTCTTCTTGCCAAATAAAATTCACGAGTTGTTCCATTTCATATGCATTTGATTATTTGTGTAACGTACTCTTTTCATTATCATATTGTCTTGTATGATTATCTACATGTCACGTGATACGCATACAGTGCTACAGCTCCAGAACCGTGACCACCAAAAGAACTATCTCAAAGGTAATTTAAAGACAAAGTACATTGTTTATTGATAGGTGGTAGCCCGAGGGGTGCAAGAATCACCTAGACAGGGACGATCCTATCATGGGTGGTAGCCCGAGGGGTTAGGGAAGAATCTCTCCAGGGACGATCCCGATACATTGTTTATTGATGGGTGGTACCCCGAGGGGTGGAAGAATCACCTAGCCAGGGACGATCCTATCACGGGTGGTAGCCCGAGGGGTTAAGGAAGAACCTAGCTAGGGATGATCTCGATACAGTTTTACCACTGATCAGTTGGTCATTTGTATTACAGCTGTGCATAGATTATACAGTAAAGGTAAAGTAATATAAAAAACATAAAGTACATGATTCTAAAGTATAACCAAAGGTGTTCTCTAATCTTGCACCAGTGCATGGCCTCATTTGAGTTATTACTTCATATACAGTATATTCTGCCTTACATATTCAGTACATTATCTCGTACTGACATCCCTTACAGGGGACCTGCACTTCATGTTGTAGGTACAAGTGCTAGTAGATCTCCCCAGTAGGAGTACAAGAAATCCAGTTGTTGTTACCAAGCTCCAGGTTGCGTTGGAGCTTTGTATGTCTAGAGTTTATATGTTTGTATTGTACAGTTAGTCGAGCGGGGCCTATCCCGACCCTTATCAGTTACTTTTCCTTATCTAGAGGCTTTGTAGGCTATGTAAATTAAAGTGTGGCCCTATCTCATACTTTAAACACCGTGGCCCCAATGGCCTAGCCATATGCATTTCCTTTTTGGCTTGTTATCACTATTTATTTTTTTAAAGGCATGTCAAACGTAGAAACCCCTCATAACATGTATAGAAAGTGCATAGATACAGGTTGGTTCTCCCGAGCCTTATCGGCAACGGGTGTCAGTCCACCTAACGGGACTTTGAGCGTGACATAAGAATATCTCTCTTGACTTTCCGCTTTGACCTCCCATGTAGCACTTTCAACTTGTTGATTCCTTCAAAGGACCTTAACGGAAGCCACATCCTTATTCCTCAATCACTTCACTTGCCTATCCAAAATCTGAAGCGGAAACTTTTCGTAAGTCAAGTTATCTTCAACTACCCTCACAACATCAAGGGGCACAATAACATTCGAATCACTCACACATTTCCTCAACATAGACACATGAAACATTGGATGAACCAAATCCATTTCACTAGGAAATTCCAACTTATAAGTTACCTTTCCAAACCTTCTCATCACCCTATAAGGTCCCACATATCTAGGTATCAACTTGTCCTTCTTACCAAAATGGACCACACCCTTCATGGGTGATACCTTCAAATACACTCAATCACAAACTTTGAATTCAAGGTCCCTTATTCTCACGTTGGCATAGGACTTTTGGAGACTTTGGGCGGTCTTCAACCTTTCCCTAATCATCCTAACCTTCTCAAGAGCCTCTATAACTAGATCTGGTCCTAATAAGGCCACCTCACCAACTCAAACCACCCCACTAGGGATCTACAACATCTACCATAGAGAGCTTCAAAGGATCCATACCGATGCTAGAATGGTAGCTATTGTTTTAGACAAACTCAATCTATGGGAGATGATCATCCCAACTACCTTTAAGCTCTAATACACAAGACCTAAGAATATCTTCAAGTGTTTGGATAGATCTTTTGACTTGGCTATCCGTTTGAGGGTGAAAGGTCGTACTAAGCTTATCTCTTGTACCAAGACCCCTTTGAAAGGACCTCCAAAAATGTGAAGTAAATTAGACACCACGATCTGATATAATGGACAAAAGAACCCTATACATCCTAACAAAGTCATGGATGTGCAACCTTGCATAATCTTCAGCCCCATATGTGGTCTTACCTGGTAGGAAATGAGCTGATTTTGTCGTCCTATCAACCAAAAAACAAGAATCAAAACCTTTTCTAGTCTTGGGCAACCCAACCACAAAATCCATATTAATCACCTCCCACTTCCAAGTAGGAATCATTATGTCTTGGGTTAGGCCACCCAACCTTTGATGTTTGGCTTTGACTTCTTGATATCTATGACAACCAAAAATGAATTTGGCAATGTCCCTCTTGATGCCTCCCCATCAATACACATCCCTTAAATCTCTATACATTTTGGTAGAATCAGGGTGGATAGAATAATAAGAATTATGGGCCTCATCAAGGATATTTTCTATTAAGCCATCAACACAAGGTACACACAATCTATCTTGGTACCTAAAGGCACCATCTCCCCCTTAGGAGAAAACCTCTACCTTACCCTCTCTCACCAAGGCCTTCAACTCTAACAAGGAGGGATCAAGATCTTATTTTGCTATCACCTCATCAACCAAGGAGGACTCAGAACCATCTACAACAACATAACCATCACCAACCTCCTCCAACCTAACCCCCAATCTAGCCAACCAATGTACTTCCCTAGCCATCTCCTTATCACCACCATTAAAATGAGCTAGCCTATCTATAGACACCCTACTCAAGGTATCCGCCACAACATTAGCCTTACCGAGATGATAATGCACACTCATATCATAATCCTTAGGAAGTTCTAGCCACCTTCTTTTCCTAAAGTTGAGATCTTTTTGAGTGAAGAAATATTGGAGGCCCTTAAGATCGGTGAACACATCAACATACACCCCATACAAGTAATGACGCCAAATCTTTAATGCAAATACCACAGCGGCTAGTTCAAGATCATGAGTAGGATAGTTCTTTTCATGCACTTTGAGTTTCCTACAAGCATAAGCTATCTCTTCACCATTTTGCCTTAAAACAAAACACAACCAACCTCTAGAAGCATCCCAATACACAACGAACCCCTCTAGCCCATTTGGTAGTAACAATATAGGAGATGACACAAGCTTATCTTTCAAGGTTTGGAAGCTCCCCTCACACTCATCCGTCCACATAAACTTGGCCTTTTTTTTAGTCAATTTTGTCATACGGTAAGCAATAGAAGAGAACTCATTCACAAACCTCCAATAATAACCCATTAAGCCTAAGAAACTCCTAATATCAGATGGGGTCAATGGTCTAGGCCAATTTCTAATCACCTCGGTCTTTATAGAATCCACCTTGATACCATCTTCTGACACTACATGTCCTAGGAAGACAATCTCCTTCAACCAAAATTCACACTTTTCATATTTAACATACAATTTCTCCTCCCTCAATCTTTGTAACACAACCGTCAAATGAGCCCTATGTTCCTCCTCACCACGAGAATAGATAAAAATATCATCAATGAATACCACAATAAATAAATCAAGGTAGGGTTTGAAAATCCTATTCATAAGGTCCATGAAGATAGCCAGTGCAGTGGTCAACCCAAAAGACATCACAAAAAACTCATTATGCCTATACCGAGTCCAAAAGGCTGTTTTGGGAATATTACATTCCCTCACCTTTACCTGATGATACCTAGACCGAAGATCAATCTTAGAGAAATGGCTAGCCCCTTGAAATTGGTCAAACAAATCATCAATTCTCGGAAGAGGATATCTATTCTTGATGGTGACCCTATTGAGTTGCCGGTAGTCAATACACATTCTATGGAACCCATGCTTCTTTTTCACAAACAACACTGGCACACTCCAAGGTGATTGGCCAGGCGTAATAAAACCCTTCTCTAACAAGTACCTCAATTGTTCCTTCAACTCTTTCAACTTTGTTGGGGCCATACAGTAAGGGAGAATAGAAATGGGTTGAGCATCGGGAAGAAGATCTATACCAAAATCTATTTTCCTTTCGGGAGGAACACTGGGAAGGTCATTTGGAAAGACATCAAGGAACTCATTAACAATTGGTACCGAATCTATAGGAAGGAATTTAGACTACACATCTATAACCCTTACAAGATGGTAAAGACACACCTTAGAGATCAACTTACGGGCCATAATGCAAGAGATGAAACTACCTTTGACCACCACATCTTGACTCTCCTACTCAAGGACGGGTTCATTTGGGAATTGGAATGTGACTTTTATGGGTTCTACAATCAATAGAAGAATAGTATGCATGCAACCAATCCTTCCCACGAATAATATCAAAATCAACTATGTCTAACTCAATAAGATCACAAGGAAATATTTTATGCAAGATGCAAATGAGAAAATTTTGGACAATTTCTATAGACTTTCGTAGAAACAATAAATGTACCAATAGGAGTAGCTACTTCATATGACTCACACAACAACTTGGGGTCAACATACAACTTTTGGCAACAAAGGGGGTAACAAAAGAAAGAGTAACACCTTGATCAATCAATGCATACATATCAAAGTCAAAGATTTTCAATATAACGGTAACAAAATCGGGGACCTCAATAACCCCTTGCCTCCTTTGCAAAGCACAAGAGAACCGCATTGTTACCTTGTGGATGAACCTCCTCGCCCTTGTTTTGATTTTGAGGGCAATCCATTGTGACCCATTTCCCCACAACCATAGCATGCATTAGTATCTCTCAAGCATGGGCCCTTATGACCCCTACCACACCTAGGACACACCTTATTAGGGACCACCACACCAACATCTTGGGCTCTTGGGAATTCATTGGTAAATCTCCTATTAGAAGCATGAGAAGACCCTGGCCTTGGTGGAACCACCCCTTCGGCTTTGGAACTTGCCATCAAAATGGGCCCTCTTGGCATCATGGACCCTTCTCTTCCTCAATTTCTCCTCTTCCATTTACTTAGCATAGGTCTTCAAATGTGACAAGTCCATGTCACTAATCAACATGGCAGACCGGCACTCCTTACTAACCAAGTCGAAAACATCCATCACAAATTTGTTCATCCTAGATCTTGAGTCGGCCACCAAATATGGAGCATATTTTGAAAGTTGGTTGAACTTGAGGGCATACTTCCTCACACTCATAGAACCTTGTCACAAATTCATGAATTCCACCAACTTAGCTTCCCTAAGTTCAAAGGGAAAGAACCATTAAGGAAATCCACCTTGAACTCTCCCAAAACACTACATAGTTGACTCCCTTCTCTTCCCTCCATTAGTTGTACCATATTTGAGCTACCCCCTTGAGTTGGTAGGCCACCAAATCTGCCTTATCCTTCGGCCTCACACCCATGATAGGAAAAATCTTATAGACCTCATCAATGAACTCTTGAGGGTCCTTACTCACCTTTGACCCATGGAATTCCGGGGAATTTATTCTCATGAAGTCTCTCACCAGAGATGTTGGTGTAGGAGCATGAGGGGCTTGGGCCCCTTGATTGGTTTGATTAGCCACAACTTGTGCAAGCAAGGTAAAAGCATCCATAAGCTCTCCATCGGCCAATTTCTCCTCAGGTGTGCAAGCTCATCTTCCTATTGTGTTAGGCATGATCTAGCATAGCAAAGAACAATCGTTAGTGGGGAGGGAACTTACTTCAACTCTATAGCATGACTAGAACATGAAGAAGGGAAACATTTCCTAAAATGTCTCATAGCCTCCTACTCATAGTTATGGTGCATAACACAACCATGAATAAGACTCTAATTGACGCGGTGTGTTAGACTCCGAGAATTTAACAACCTAGTGCTCTGATACCATTTTTGTCACGACCCAAGTCTAGGACCTAGATGTGACCGGCGAATGGGGAACCTGAAGGAACCCCAGACAAGACTCATAACATATTATTACACATCTTTGGTCGCGAAAGCAATTAAAATAACAATGAGAGACAAGCATAAACAAGGGAATTAGGACTAAGAGTAAACTTCCATATCATAACCTCAAGGAACAAGAGAGTCAAGGCTCATAGAATAGATACATAATATGTCCAACAACACCTCTACTACATAGATAAGAGCGACGGCCATGACAAAGGATGGGGATCACCCTCATAGTCAATACATAAATAAAAGAAAGATAGTCTTAATACATAGAAAGAGATCATAAGTAACGTCCTCGGAGTAGAAGACTCACCAACTAGCTTGAGAGACAATCGTACTACCCACATGGAGGAGGAGAATGATCAAGCGGTGCAACGATTTCTACATGGTGACATCATGTAGGCATAGAGTATGTATTAGTACGTTTGAATGTACTAAGTATGTAGGATGCGGTATAATAATAGATAGGCATCATAGGCAAAATGCTTAATAATTCTTAATAGGTAGCATAATAGCAAGATGACAAGCATGATTAATTCTTACGTAAAACATGCTTACTTAGAACACAATACAAGTATAAGAAGAGAACACTATCATATTGGTGGAACGTTGCACCCTACCACCCTTGGTGGTTGCGGTACAAACCCCTTCAATTAGTTGGTGGATCGTCGCACCCTACCACCCTTGTGACTGGAGTATAAACATCCCGACATGGTTCCCAAGGTACAAACCCCTCGACATGGTTTGTGGATCATCACACCCTACTACCCATGGTGACTGAGGTACAAATCCCTCGACATGATTATCAAGGTACGAACCCCTTGACATAGTTACCTGGCGCGCAACCCCAAAGTAGGGCATGGTCACATTCCAACACTATATAGAGAATATCATATACATATGTTCATTTAATCATCATTTCATCAATATTTCATCATCATATAGTCATTCATTTCACAAGATATGCATTAGACCCTCAGTTTCTCAAGAATCCATAAACAGACATTTTATCAAACACTTAGAGGGTGTGTAGTGCTAATAAAAAACCATTCAACTCAAGAGTGCTATCATGCTAAAAAATTCAATGTAAAACCATTAATAGATTCTTAGTAATACCCTCAAGCAATATATATCAAAATCCTTAATCAAATCTCACATTAGATCTTAGATTCATAGCCTACAACATAGTAAAACAGTTATAATTTCATAGACTCAATATAATATGCAGTGATTTTTCATAATAAATAAGACCATTGTAAATCAACTTTGAATCATGCAATTTAGACTAAAAGAAAGATTGGAATCGTGGGTGAAAGGAATCCATGAAAAAACCCACATATCTTAGCTTTGGAGATAAACTTTATGAAGATTGGAAATGAAGACTTGAAGCTTGAGAGGAAATCTTTAGATCCGGATGAGTTTTGAGACTTGAGTTTAGGAGTAAAATATTTAGATAAGTGTTTAAGTGAATATTGGGAAATGTTTATAATGATATGAGGGTGAAAAATGACTAAGTATTGGTATTTTCACGTTTGGAAACACTTATGCCCAAGACTTAAAAGTCTTGGACCAAAGTCAAAACTAGAAAAAAAAAATGCACAGAGGCGCGCCCTTGGCGCGTCACACCAGGGAGCCAAACCTCTCTAGAAATCGCAAAATGTGATTTCCAAATTTTGATATGGTTGCTGTGAAATCAGTATTAGACCCATTTTTCGCTCAATTTGACCCCCTAAACAAGAATATGAAGTCGAATTTTTGATATCACACATGAATTTTGAGATATATGAAAATTACAATTCTGGATACTTTCGAGGCACATTTTTGGGAAATATTTGGGGTCTTTACACCAGATATGTAAGGCCATCCACACATGGAGAGAGTTCTTCTATGTTCCCATAACAAAGATTAATTGAATTGTGACGATTTAGCCTCCATGAGTGCTTTCTTAATATTTCTCCTAAGATCCTAGAATATTCCCATATGCTATTATACAATTGATAGTTCTCATGAGTTAACTTCTTGAATACATGAACTGCATCAATTACCACATAAAATCTGGTTAGACTGTCTCATAAAGTTGGTAATAGAAAGATTGTGAAAGTATTAAGTCTCCATGTATGTTTCTTTGAATGTTTTCTTTTACACTATATATTCTATGTACTTTTACATTCTGGATGATCATCTTGAACTTGATTTACTGAAAAAATATTTTTGCATAAGTTATTTCATAAACCCTAGATATTATTTAATAAAAGATTACATGAATGAACCTAGGAATTGAGTCCAGAGCCTTGACAGTATGAGTATGATTGTGGTTGTGGTTGAGTATGATGATGATGTTGATAGAATTTGATGGTACCAAGAGTCTTTATAATTGAACTCAAATGATTGGCTTAAATTGATAGTCCTCTTAATGATTGTCTAAATAACTCTCGAAAGATGTGATTAAAAACTTATTGGATGGTTGATAAGCCTAAAAGCTTGATTATGATGGATTAAAAAGAGTCCTTATAAGACTCATTCATTAGATTGATCGTTTTATGAGAATTGAGTCTTGGGAGGAGTATTAAGCATTGAATTGAGTAAGAGTACTTAAACGCAATAACTGAAACAACCCGAAAAAGTTCCCAAAAATGTGCCTCGGAAGTGCCTGAAATCGTAAATTTGATGTATCTCAAAATTCGCGAGTGATATCAAAAATTTGACTTCATATTCTTGATCGGGAGGAAAGTATAGTGGAAAATGGGTTTAACCCTGATTTTAGAGAAATCTTATCAAAATTTGAAAATACAAAATGACGAATTCTAGTGCTGATCCGTGCCCTTGGTGCGACGCTGCTGGGGCATGGACTAGTGTCATTTTTTGTTAGTTTTGTCCAAGGCCTTTGGGTCTTGGTCCTAAGTCTTCCCATGTGTAAAAATACCTATACTTAGCCATATTTCAACACCATATCATCCAAGACATTTTCCAATACTCTCCTAAACACTTAAACAAATATTTCACCTAAAATTCAAGTACCAAACTTCCGTATCTTAAGGACTTCACTCAAGCTTCAATTTCTCATCTAAATCTTCATCAAGGAATTCTCCAAAGTTGAGGTATGCGGGTTTCTATCATGACCCAAGCCTAGGTTCTAGACATTACACGGTGAATGGGAAACCCCAAGGGACCCCAAACATGCATCTTAACATATCATTACATCAGTGGTCGCGGAAGCAATTAAAAGAAATAATTATATTACAAATAAGGGAAAATGGCATAAAGGGAAACTTTCATACATAAATATCAAAACAAGAGAGTCAAGGCTCAATACATAACATATCCAACAACACCTCTAAAACTTAGATAGGAGCGGGGAAAAAGACAAGCAACTGGGTTCATTCTCATAGTCAATACATATATAAAAGAAAGTTTTAGACATAGCATGAGATCATAGACATTGTCCCCGAAATAAAGGACTTACTAACTAGCTTGAGAGAAATCGTACTAACCACGTGGAGGAAGATGCTCAAGTGGGGTTTCGATTCCTACATGGTGACATCATGCAGGCATAGAGTATGCATTAGTACATTTGAATGTACCAAAATATATAGAATGTAATGCAACAAGAGATAAGCAACATAATCGAAATGCATAACATAGGGAATGAATAAGCATGTAGCAATATGGAATAGATGGGAGATGTTTGAAGTAAATCATGATTACATAGAATATAATACATGTGCTAGAAGAGACCATCATTATAGAGTTCATAGTTTATCAAGGTAAAAACCCCTTGATTGGTTGGTGGATTATCTCACCCTACCACCCATGGTGATTGAGGTACAAACCCCTCAACCCGGTCATCAAGGTACGAACCGCTTGATTGGTTGGTGGACCATCACACCATACCAGCCATGGTGATTGAGGTACCCTCAACCTGGTTATCAAGGTACAAATCCCTTGATTGGTTATCAAGGTACAAACCCCTCGACATGGTTACCCGGGCTCTTAACACCCCGAGTAGGGCATGGTCTATTTCCAAAACTATATAGGAGAATAGCATATGCATACATTCCTTTATCATCATAAAGTCATTCAACTCATAAGACATACTTTGGACCTTCAATTCCTCAAGAAACCATAACACGATATTTTATTAAACACTTGGTGGGTGTGTAATGCTAGTGTAAGATCATGCAAAAAAAGAGTGAAATAATCCAAGAAAATTCAATGTAAAATCGCACATCAATTTTTCGGTAACACCCTCAAGCAATATACGTGAAAACCCTTCATCAAATCCCATAATGAATCTTACATTCATAGCTCAAAACATGCATGGGTAGCCATAAGTTTATGAAATCCCAACATAGTTCTATAGTCAAATTTATAATATGTAATACCCATAAGTAATACAACTTGAAATCATGCAATTTTCATGAAAAAGAAGGGTTGGACTCTATGGCTTAAAGGTACCCATGGATAATACTTATATACCTTAGACCATGAGTTTCTTGGAATTGAGTTGGGAAAGAATGAAAGCTTGGAAGTGGGTCTCGGAATCCAAAACTTGTTCTTGAGTTTTCTTGAATTTGTATTGGGGTCTTGGTGGAGGCTCTTGAGAGAATTTGACAGTGTATTTGAGATGAGAGTAATGATTTTGATCTTTTAGAATAGGGTTTAGGTCTTTTGAGGAAGTTAAGATAGCATTGGAAGTCTAAAAAGGTGATTAGAGTAATTAGAATTTACAAAAATGCCATTACTTAATGGATGGAAAGATTGGCAAAGTGTTGCCTCACTGTAGGCTTGACTGGTCGTGTGGCACTCCACGGGTCGTGTCGAGTGCCTATGAGACAATACTTAGGCTCAAAACTGTAATTGCAACACTGGAGAAAAAGTTAGCGTCGACGTCACTTTGATGGGCCACTTTCACGGACCACGTGGTGTTATACGGACTGTGTAGTGGTTCGTCCAACCACACTTAGAGAAGAAAATGTGCCCAGGCCACCTCACGCCCAAGTTGCACGAGCCGTCACTCCTCACACGGCCCGTCAATGGTGCCCGTGGCACCATACTTGGCCAAAATCTCCTCTCGTGCCAACCTTGCCTCTCTTGGACAGCCCCACAACCCTCCACATGGTCATTGGCAAGCCACACGGCCCATGCCACTGGTCATGTCACATTCCTTAGGCCAAAATTGTCCTTTGCCAGCTGCAAGACATCCAAATGGCTCATCCAACACCTCACTGGTCGTCAAGTTGTCCGTGTGACATCATTGCACAAGAAGGTCTCACGAAAATGGTCATAGCGCCTTCATCCAACCTCGGAATGAGGTGAAACCAAGTGCATTGGAAAGATAACTCAAATTGATTTAATATGGAATGTCTTGGGCCACCTAGTTAAGTGTGCTAAAAGTTGTGGTCATTTAAAGTTGACCCATGAATGAACCTATACCCAAAACTCAACTCGTAGGTAAGTCTTGAACTCGTCTAAATAATAGAAGTCTCCCATAAACCTAATACACCCGCAACCTAATCAAATGAGGCTTGAAATATGGATACATAAGAGCATGGAGTTACAGGGTGTCACAATATCTCCTCCTTGGGAATATTCGTCCCCAAATATCAAAGAAACACACTCAAGGAAAGTAGTCAGGAAGATTTTAGCCCAAACATGGATGCAACAATGCACTTAAACATTATTTTCAAAAAGTCTCAATATGAACATCAAAATTACAATAATCTTGCCTACATAAACATGAATGCATGCAAATGATATAAGGGCCGAAACTTAAGACTTGAAATCACATAGGGGAACTTAATTAGTACCTTAGGCTTGAATAGAGTGAAAGAGATAGGGATATCGCTTTTGCATGTCCGCCTCGGTCTCCCATGTGGCACTTTCAACTTCTCCCAAAGGACCTTGACGAGCACTACATCCTTCTTAAGTAACCTTCCTACCTATCCATCCAAGATCTCCACCGGAACTTTCTTCTAAGCAAAATTATCCTCCACAACATCCACAACCTCAAAGAGGTCTATAGCACTAGAGTCACCAATAAATTTCCTCAACCTAGATGCATAAAAAACTGGACGAACCATATCCATATTCATAGGCAACTCCAATTTTTATGCAACCTTACCAACCATCCTTAATACACTATAAGAACCTACAACCATAAACTCAGTTCCCTTTCTTGCCAAACCGGACCACACCCTACATGGGGGAGGGGGTTTCTAAGCGAACCCAATCATCAACACAAGCACACATGGCCTACCTTTGCATCTAATGACACCATCTCCCCCTTGGGAGAAAACCCCCACTCTATCATCTTTCACCAAGATCTCTAACTCTATTATGGCGGAATTAAAGCCTTTCTTAACCAGAACTCTTCAACCCAAGATGAATGGGAACCATCAAAGCCACTACACCACCATTCTTACTTCACCCAACTTCATCCCCAAAAGACTCACAAGCTCTTCCTCACTTATAGGAACAAACCAATATATCACCACCAAAGACCACCACAAACATAACAAGGCAGGGACTCAAGACCCTATTCATGAGACCTACGGACATAGATAGTACATAAATCAAACCAAAAGACACTACCCCAAATTCAAAATGTCAGAACGAACATAAAAAACCCATCTATCACCGGAACAACTCAATAAAAATGGCTTAGGTTCAACACCCCTAACTCTTACAAGATGATAACCACAACCCTTAGAGATTAATTGGACCTTAAGTCAAGAAATGGACTTACCTCTTCACTACCACCCAAGGATGGGCTTATTAAGGAATTAGAATCTAACTCTACGGGTACTGCACATAATGGAGACACAATATACATGTGACTAGTCCAACCCAAGTATGACATCACAATCCACCACATCTAACCTAACAAAATCAATACCTAAATACAACATGACCACAGAACAATATCTATGAACTTTTTAGTAACAACAGGCTCACCAATGAGGTAGACACCAAAGAGAGGTTCACATAACAATTCGAAACACACATGAAGCCCTCTAGAAACCAAAGGAATAATGAAAGATATTGTAACACCTGGACCTATCAACGCATACACATCAAAGCCAAAGGAAACTTCAACATACCGGTAATAACATCGGGTGCCTCATCCCCTCCCTGCCTCCCTTGAAGAACATAAAATTTAGTGCGTCGTGGGGTACCACCTTGGCCACTTTGAGACTCATGATCAATATGACCACCATGCCCTTGTGGTCGACCATCTTTACCTTTGTTGTGAGCATGTGGACAGTCTGGAACTTTGTGGCCCATCTGACCACACCCTAAGCATGTACTCGTGTTCCTCCAATATGTGTTGCTATGATTCCTCCCACATTTTGGGAATCTAAGACGAGTCACCCAATCATCGCCCCCTTTACTCTTATTGCGTTTATGAGGCCAATCTATTACCGCATGACCCATCTCCCCACAACCATAACAAGTATTAGTACCCCTCAAGCATGGGCCATCATGGCCTCTATCACATCTTGGGCAGCTAGCATAAGGCACCACACCACCACCTTTGGGACTTTGGGACTTTGGAACTTACCCTCAAAACAGGCCCTCTTGTCCTCACTACTCCTCCTCTTACCATGTGAAGTATTGGGCTCACTCATATGTTAATTGAGTTGAGTTGTCAAGTTTGTCACCACTTTGGCCAACAGCCATAGAGCATTGTGAACCTCCGCATTTGATATATTACCGTCCCGAGTAGCTTGAGACATATTCTGAAATTCAATGATTAAAATAAAAAATAATCCTTAGGGGTCTTAACTCTATCGCACGACATAGATCAAAAGAAGGGAACCATTTTCTAAAATGCCTTACAGCCTCTTATTCATAGGTGTGGTGCGCTTCACAACCATGAATAAGACTTTAATAGATGAGGGGTGTTGGATTCTGAGGACCATTAACAACCTAGTGCTTTGATACCAAGTTTTTCACGACCCAAGCCTAGGGCCTAGACGTGACACGGTGAATGAGGAACTTGAAGGGATCCCAAATAAGCCTCTTAACATATCATTACACTTCATTGGTCGCAAAAGCAATTAAACAACGTAATTATATCAGAAATAAGGGCAAAGGGGCTAAATGCAAACTTTCATAACATAAACATCAAATAAGAGAGTCATGGCTTAATACATGACATTTCCAATAACACCTCTAAATCTTAGATAGGAGAGGGGGCCAAGACAAGTAATCGGGCTCACCCACATATTCAATACATACATGAAAGAAAGATAGTCTTAGAATATAGTATGAGATCATAAGCCTCGTCCTCGAAATGGAGGACTCACCAAAGAGCTTGAGAGAAGTCGTACTAGCCAACTGGAGGGGGATGATCAAGTGGGGCTCTATTTCCTACATGGTGACATCATGTAGGCATATAGTATGCGTTAGTACATTTGAATATACTAAGTATGTAGGATGCAATGCAACAAGAGATAAGCAACATAATCAAAACGCATAATAGTAGGCAATAGATAACCTATTATCAATATGACATGTATGATCAATGCTCAAGTAAAACATGCTTACATAAAATATAATACAAAGTGTAATAAGAGACCAATGTATAAAACCCATAGGTTACCAAGGTACAAATCCCTTTGGTTGGTTGGTGGATTGTCTCACCCTGTCACACTGGTGACCGAGGTACAAACCCACCGACATGGTTATCAAGGTACGAACCCCTTGATTGGTTGGTGGATACTAATACCCTACCAACCCTTGTGATTGAGGTACTAACCCTTTAACTCAACTATCAGGGCACTAGCCCCTTGATTGACTATCAAGGTACAATCCCCATGACATGGTTACCCTGGCTTTTGTCCCCCTGAGTTGGGGATGGTCATATTCAAACACTATATAGGATAATATCATAAACATACATTCCTTTCATCATTATAAAGCCATTCAAACCATAAGAAATGCATTGGACCTTCAGTTCCTCCCAAACATATTAACTGGACATTTTATCAAACACTTGGAGGGTGTGTAGTGCTTTTGTAAAACCATGCAATTCAAGAGTTTAATCACTCCAGAAAATTTAATGTAAAAGCATTAATAGATACTTAGTAATACCCTCAATCAATATACATCAAAAACCTTCATCAAGTCTCACAATAGAACTTGGATTCATAGCTCAAAACATGCTAAAACAATCATAATTCCATGAAACTTCAACATAGTGTGCAATGAAATTCATAATAAGTAATACCCATGAGCAAATGATCTTTAAATCATGCAATTTTGAGTAAAAGGAACCTTGGGTATCATGGGTGAAAGGAACCCATGAAAGAAACCCACATACCTTAGCTTTGGATAATCCTTGAAGATGATTGGAGATGGAGACTTGAAGCTTGAATGAGAACTTTAGAATCCGGATGAGTTTTGTGACTTGAAATTTAGAGATGAAATATTGTCTAAGTGTTTGAAAGAGTATTTGGGAATGTATTCAATTATATGAGGGTGAAATAAGGCTAAGTATAGGTATTTTCAAGTATGGGAACACTTAGGCCTAAGACCCAAGAGCCTTGGACCAGACAATAGAAACTGGCACAAAGATGAACTGAGGCACACCCTTGGCGCGTCGCGCCAGGGGCGCAAAAACCTCACTGGAAATCGCATTTTTGGGTAATGAAATTGTGATTCGTTTGCTCTAAAATTGGGGTTAGATCCATTTCACACTCCATTTGAACCCATGAATAAGAATATGAAGACAAATTTTTTATATCGTGCATGAATTTTAAGATATATGGAAATTATGATTCTGGGCACTTCCGATGCACATTTTCGGGCACTTTTTAGGGTCGTTTCAATATGTTCCCCTTGGGAACATTCATCCCCGAATGTCAAAAAAATATATATGAGAAGAGTAATCATGAAGAAATCAGCCCCAACAAGAATGCAACAACATACTTAAAACACCATTTTCAAAATCTCAATATAAGTGTAAAATCATCATGAACTTTGTCAATATAAATATGGATGCATGAAAATGACTTAGGGCTGGAACATGAGACATGAAATCACATAGAAGACTTAGAGTTAGTACCTTAGGATTGAGTAGGATGAAAAAGATTGGGGTATCGCTTTTTCATATCCACTTTGGCCTCCCATGTAGCACTTTCGACTTGTTGATTTCTCCAATGGACCTTATTGGAAGCAACATCCTTATTCCTCAACCTCTTCACTTTCCTATCCAAGATCTCTACTCGAACGTCTTCATATGACAAGTTTTATTCAACCACCCCCACAACATCAAGAGGCAAAATAGCATTAGGATCACCCATACACTTCCTCAACATATACACATGAAAGACCAGATGAACCAATTCCATTTCACTAGGCAAATCCAATTCGTAGGCCACCTTAACAATCCTCCTCATCACCTTATAAGGACCTACATATCTAAGGCTTAACTTTCCCTTCTTACCAAAATGAACTACACCCTTCATGGGTGACACCTTCAAATAGACCCACTCACCAACCTTAAACTCAAGCTCTCTCATCCTCACATCGGCATAAGACTCGACTTTGGGCTGCTTTCAACCTTTCTCTAATCATCCTTACCTTCTCCATAGCATCCACAACCAGATTCGGACCCAACAAAGCCACCTCTCCAACCTTAAACCACCCAACTGGTGATCTATAATATTTACCATAGAGAGCCTCAAAAAGAGCCATACCAATGCTTGAATGATATCTATTTTTATATGCAAACTCAATCAACGAAAGATGATCATCACAACTACCCTTAAGCTCTAGTACATAAGCCCTAAGCATGTCCTCAAGTGTTTGGATAGTTCTTTCGGCTTGGCTATCCATTTGAGGGTGAAAGGCCATAAAGCTTTATATTTGTTCCAAGACCTCTTTGGAAGGACCTCCAAAAGTGTGAAGTGAATTGTGCACCATAATCCGATATGATGGACAAAGGAACCCCATGTAATCTCACCAAGTCATAAATGTACAATCTAGCATAATCTTTAGCCCCAAAGGTACTCTTAACCGGTAGAAAGTGATCCGATTTTGTTATCCTATCAACCACAACCCAAATAAAATCAAAATGCTTTCTAGTCTTGGGCAATCCAACCACAAAATCCATATTAATCTCTTCCCACTTCCAAGTAGGAATCTCTATGTCTT
>JAABOM020125649.1:0-21855 GCA_011800125.2 Solanum clarkiae | reverse complement strand
GCATGATTTTGAACAAGTATCATGAATCCACCATGTGTTTGATAAAATGACATGACAAGAATTCTCAAGTTATTGATAATATATTACATGATTTACAAGTCAAGTGACTATATGATGATTAAGGGCTTTCAAGCATGTATTGAATTCATGAAAAGTATCTATGATATTACAAGTATCAAGTTAAGCCCTATTTTCAAGATTTTTATCTCTTGTGAGCCATTTCATGTTAAAACAAGGGTTTCATTACACTCACGTTCAAGTTAGGATCACCATTGAGGGGTCAACATGTTTAAGAGCTACTCAAGTCATGTTCTTACAAGCTATTTATGTTGTGATTAAAATATGATTATTTCAAGTACTCCATGCGATTAGGCTTAGCACCGATGGATGAGATGTTGGAGTAAACTATCTTCAAAGGTCCTACTACTTTCCTCAATATATGTGCCAACATATGATTATACTTTACCCTTGCTATTCTAGTGGATCCATCTAGTGCACTTTATCATAAAATCCTTTCTGAAATGGGTCATATTCTTGTAAGGAGGGTTACTTCATACGAAATGGGTCATATTCTCGTAAGATGAAGTTTGGCTTACCTTGGCAAGTAGATCACCTCTTTACAGATGAGGAGTATTCATCGAGATTCTAAGTTATAGCTTACTTGGTCTTACTCATGTCAATTAACGTCTCTTCCCATATATGGATGGTACATTATGCAAGTTGAATGATTTACAAGTATATCTTATTATAGGTATTGATCATACATGCCATATTGAAATTATATATCCATTGCTTATGACTATGCATTTTGAGTATATTGGCTTATGACTTTTTTGCATTGCACCTCGCATACTTAGTACACTCAAATGTACTAACGCATACTCTATGCCTACATGATATTACCATGTAGGGACTGGAGCTCCTTTTGATCATCCTCCACATGGCTAGTTTGGTACTTAGGAGAAAAGCATTGATGAGTCCTCAAGTCTGGGGACAACATCAAAGTTACTCTTACAATGTTGAGACTTCTTTATGTTGAACACTTGTTATCATGAGGGTAAGCCCGAGAAGTGTCTTTGCCTCGTCAAAGACTTCCCTTAGCCCCACTTCCCTTTTTAATTATCTTACTTGTTGATATCTGTTTTGTTCCACGACGAAGAATGTGTGATTGATATGCTAAGAGGCTTGCTTGGGGCCCTTTAGGTTCCCCATTCGCCGTGTCGTGTCTAGGACCAAGGCTTGGATCGTGACAAACTTGGTATCAAAGTACTAGGTTGTTAATGGTCCTAGAAATCCAACACGCCACGTCGATTAGAGTCTTATTCATGGTTGTGAAGTGTGCCATAACTATGAATGGGAGGCTATGAGGCATTTAGGAAATGTTTCACTTCTTCATGGTCTAAATCATGCTTTAGGTGTGAATGTAAGGCTTTTCCCCTAACGAATGCTCTTTATTCTGTTAGATCATGTCGATACCAAAGGGAAGACTAAGGAGAGCTCATACTCTTGAGGAGCATCCGGTCCGTCCTGCTCCTCTAGCTCCACAAGATGAAGGGGTAGCCCATGATGAGTTCCGGGATGCTATCACAATGTTGGCTCGTGCTATGAGCAACCAAATGAACCAAGGGCCCCATGCCCCTCATGCTCTTACTTCGGCCTCAAGGATGAGGGATTTCATAAGAATGAATCCACCAGAGTTTCATGGGTACAAGCCGGAAGAGGACCCCCAAGAGTTCATCGATGAGGTGTATAAGGTGCTATCTATCATGGTGGTCAATTTGGAGGAGAAAGCGGAGTTAGCGGCATACCAACTCAAAGGTTTGGCCCAAATTTGGTTCATTCAATGGAAATTGGAGATGAGATGATGATGTTATTGCTCAAAGGTTTGGCCCAACTTTGGTTCATTCAAAGTTGCATTCCTCGAGAGGAGTTCAAAGTTGCATCCCTCAACTGGTTCTTTCCTATAGAGCTTAGAGAGGATAAGATGATGGTGTTTATGAACCTTAGGCAAGGTTCCGTGAGTGTGAGGGAGTATGCCCTCAAGTTCAACAAGCTTTCCAAGTATGCTCCACATTTAGTGGCCGACCCTAGAGCTAGAATGAACAAATTTGTGTTAGGAGTGCCCGACATGGTTAATGAAGAGTTTCATACTGCCATGCTAGTAAGTGGTATGGATTTGTCTCAGCTCATGACATGTGCCGAGCAACTAGAGGGGGAAAAGCTTAGAAAGAGAAGAAGTGATGAGTCCAAGAGGGCTCGATTTGAAGGTGGTTCCCAAGGTTCTAAGGGTGGCCGGTTTCCTCAAGGCCACAAGTTACAAGGCCGAGGGTCTTCCAATACTCCTAACAACATATTTGCTAATGATAACCTAGATTCCAAGGTGGTAATGGTGGAGGGTCTAACCCTAAGTACCAAAAGTGTGGGAAACACCATGGTAGCCCATGTTTGAAGAAATCTAATGCTTGCTTTGGTGGTGCTGAAATGGGTACAAGGTTATTGATTGTCCTCATGCTCAACACAAAGGTAAAGATGGTCGTATGCAAGGCGAAGGTACTAATGCGGGTCAAAGGGCAAAGGGAGGCCAATAATCGGGTGCTCCAAGGCAAAATAGATTCTATGCTCTTCAAGTAAGGCAAGGAATAAGGATGTGCCCAAAGTTGTTACCGTTATTTTAAAGGTTTTTGATTATGATGTGTATGCATTTATAGATTCGGGTGCCACTCTTTCTTTTATTACTCGTTTTGTTGCCAAAAAGCTTCATGTGGTCCCGAATTATTGTGTGAACCTTATGAAGTGTCTACCCTCATTGGTGAGTCCTTTGTTACTAAAAGAGTCTATAGAAATTATCCCGTGTTCATATTGCATAATGTCTTGCCTTGTGATTTTGTTGAATTCGATATGGTGGATTTTGATATCATTCTTGGGATGGATTGGCTACATGCATATTACGCTTCTATTGATTACAGAACCCATATGGCTAATTCCAATTTCCTAATGAGCCCATCTTTGAGTGGGAAAGTTGTGATGTGGTGGTCAAAGGTAGATTAATTTCTTTTCTTAAAGCTAAAAAGTTGATTTCGAAGGGTTGCATTTATCATCTTGTGAGGGTTAAGGATATTGAGTCCAAAGTCCTTCCTATTGAGTCGGTTCCGGTAGTGCATGAGTTTCTCGATGTCTTTCCCAATGAGCTTCCCGGTGTCCCTCGCCAAAGGGAAATAGACTTTGGTATAGACCTCCTTCCCAATACACAACCCATTTTTCTATTCCCCCTTATGGTATGGCCCCGACAGAATTGAAGGAGTTGAAGGATCAATTAGGGATTTGTTGGAGAAGCATTTCATAAGGCCTAGCAAGTCATCTTGGGGTGCACCAGTTGTTTGTGAAGAAGAAGGATGGTTCCCTTAGGATGTGCGATGATTACCAACAACTTAATAGGGTTACCATAAAGAACAAGTACCCTCTACCAAGGATTGATGACCTTTTTGACCAACTACAAGGGGCTAGTCACTTTTCTAAGATTGATATTTGGTTCAGGTACCACCAAATGAAAGTAAGGGAGTGTGATATTCCCAAGATGGCTTTTTGGACTAGATAACGACACTTTGAATTTGTGGTAATGTCTTTTTGGTTGACTAATGCGTCGGCTATATTTATGGATCTCATGAATACGGTCTTCAAACCCTACCTTAATATATTTGTGGTGGTATTTATTGATGATACAATGATTTATTCTCAGAGTGAGGAAGAGCATGTGAATCACTTAAGGGTGGTGTTACAAATCCCGAGGGAAGAGAGGTTGTTTGCTTAATATAAAAAGTGTGAATTTTGGTTGAAAGAGGTTGCTTTTCTAGGGGATGTGGTGTCGGGTGATGGCATTAAGGTGGATCCTAAGAAGACGGAGGTGATAAGAAATTGGCCTATACCCTTGCCTCCATTAGATATTAGGAGTTTCATGGGTTTGGCGGGCTATAATCAGAGGTTTATTAATGGTTTCTCTTCTATTGCTTCAAATGTGACAAAGTTGACCCAAAAGAAGATGAAATTTTTTTGGACCAATGAATGTGATAAGAGTTTTCAAACTTTGAAGGATAATCTTGTCTACACTTCTGTCTTGGCCCTACCGGAAGGGTTAAAAGGGTTCATGGTTTATTGGGATGCCTCAAGAATTAGTTTGGCGTGTGTTCTGATGCAAAATGGTAAGGTGATAGCATATGCCTCTAGACAACTTAAGGTGCATGAGAGAAATTATCCCACTCATGGTCTTGAATTGGCGTCGTGGTGTTTGCTTTGAAAATTTAGCGTCAGTACTTGTATTGGATTCATGTTGATGCATTTACCGACCATAAGAGCCTCCAATATGTGTTCACACAAAAAGATCTTAACTTGAGATAAGTAAGGTGGTTAGAGCTTCTTAAGTATTATGACATAAGTGTGTATTATCATCTCGGCAAAGCTAATGTTGTGGCCGATGCTCTAAGTAGAGTAACCATGGGTAGTCTTGCTCATATTGATGATGATGGGAAAGAGGTGGCTAGAGAAGTTCACCGGTTGGCTAGGTTGGGTGTTAGGATGGATGAAGTTGAAAATGGTGGTGTGGTGGTTTTTGATGGTTCTATATCTTCCTTGATTGAGGAACTAAAGTCAAAACATGATCTTGACCCGGCCTTACTAGAGTTGAAGACCTTGGTAAAGGATGGTAAAGTGGAGGTTTTCTTCCAAGGGGAGATGGTGCCATTAGGTACCGAGGTAGGTTGTGTGTGCCAAATGTTGATGACTTGAAAGTGTTGATTCTAAAGGAGGCCCATAATTCATCCTATTTTATTTCACCCAGTTCTACAAAGATGTATAGAGACTTGAGGGAGGTGTATTGGTGGGGTGGTATGAAGAGGGATATTGCGAAGTTCATATCCGGAAGTCACAATTGCCAAGAAGTGAAAGACAAACATCTTAGGTTGGGTGGCCTAGCCCAAGACATAGAAATTCCTACTTGGAAGTGGGAAGAGATCAACATGGATTTCGTAGTTGGGTTGCCTAAGACTAGGAGACATTTTGACTCTATTTGGGTTGTTGTGGATTGAATCACAAAGTCACCTCACTTTCTATCGATAAAACCACTTATGGTGCCGAAGATTATGCCAAGTTGTATATTCATGAGTTGGTAAGATTGCATGAGGTGCCCTTGTCTATCATTTTGGATCGTGGTGCTCAATTCACTTCTCACTTTTGGAGGTCTTTCCAAATAGGACTTGGTACCAAGGTTATTCTTAGCAAAGGTTTTCATCCTCAAACAGATGGCCAAGCCAAAAGGACTATCCAAACTCTTGACTATATGCTTAGAGCTTTTGTTATGGAGTTTAAGGGTAGTTGGGATGAACATCTTCCACTTATTGAGTTTGCTTACAACAATAGCTACCACTCAGGCATTGGCATGGCTCCCTTTGAAGCTTTATATGGTAGATGTTATAGATCTCTGGTTGGGTAGTTTGATGTGGGAGAAATGGCTTTTCTAGGTTTGGATTTAGTTATGGAAGCCTTGGAGAAGGTGAGGTTGACAAGGGAGAGGTTGAAGACACCCAAAGTAGACAAAAGGTCTAGTACGACTTTAGAAGAAGAGATTTTGAGTTTGATGTTGGTGATTGGGTTTACGTGAAAGTGTCACCCATAAAGGGTGTAGTCCAATTTGGCAAGAAAGAGAAGTTAAGTCCAAGGTTTATCGGTCCTTATAGAGCTTTAAAGAGAGTTGGTAAGGTTGCATATGAGTTGGAGTTGCCTATGGAGATGAATATGGTTCATCCGGTCTTCCAGGTGTCCATGTTAAGGAAATGTATGGGTGACCCAAGTGCAATTGTGCGCTTAGAGGTTGTGAATGTTGTAGAAGATAATTTGACTTATGAGGAGGTCTTGATAGAGATTGTGGATAGACAAGTGAAGAGGTTGAGAAACAAAGATGTAGCTTCCGTCAAGGTCCTTTGGAGGAATCAACAAGTTGAAAGTGCCACATGGGAAGGCAAAGCGGACATGAAAAAGTAATGCCTATATCTCTTCCACTCTACTCAAGCCACTCTAGTCAAGCTGAAGGTAATAACTTAAGCCCCATCTATTATTTCAAGTCTTATGTTTCTGTCCCATATCATTTTGCATGCATTCATGTTTATGGTAACAAATTTATGGTAATTTTTGACTTTTATATTGAGATTTTTGAAAATGATTTTCACGACCCAAGCCTAGGGCTTAGACGTGACATGGCGAATGGGAACCTAAAGGGACTCCAAACAAGCCTCTTAGCATATCAGTTA
The DNA here is from genome assembly GCA_011800125.2 of Solanum clarkiae. Taxonomy (NCBI): domain Eukaryota; kingdom Viridiplantae; phylum Streptophyta; class Magnoliopsida; order Solanales; family Solanaceae; genus Solanum; species Solanum clarkiae. The sequence continues at coordinate 15,559 of JAABOM020125649.1, read as the reverse complement.
CACATCCTTGGTCACGGAAGCAATTAAACAACAAAAAGAGAATAGAAATGAGGATAAAGGGACTAAGGGAAATCTTTCATAGCTTAAAACATCAAAGAGTCAAAGTTTAAAGCATTATTACATAACTTGTCCAATACCACCTCTAACATAGATTGGGCGGGGGCCAAGACAACTTTCCGGGCTCACCCTCATAGTCATAAACATCCAAACAAAACTTTCCGGGCTCACCCTCATAGTCATAAACATCCAAACAAAGAAAAAAGTCTTTACATAACATAGGATCAATAGCTATTGTCCTCGGAGTTGAGGACTCACCAAATTTACTTCAAGAGATAGTACTAGCCATGTGGAGGAGGATGATGATTAAGTGGAGCTTCGGTTTCTACATGGTAACGTCATGTAGGAATAGAGTTTGCCTTAGTACATCTGAATGTACTAAGTATATAGGATGCAATGCAACGAGAGATAGACAACGTAATCAAAGTGCATATACATAAGCAAGAGATGGTATATTAGTAACATGACATATATGGTCAATGCTTAAAGTAAAACATGCTTTTATGGAAACATTGTACATGTGTAGGAAGAGACCAACACCATAGAACAAGCAACTTAATACTTGGAATCCAAGGCCTAGCAACCCTTTGGAAGGTGATTGAGGTATCTACCCCTCAATTGGTAGTACGGGCCTAGCGCCCCCCCTCCCGACAAGGTGATCAAGGTATATACCTACCAATATGGTAGTATGGGCCTAGCACCCCCAACAAGGTCATCAAAGTATATACCCCTCAACACAGTAGTACGAGCCTAGCACCCGTCGACAAGGTGGTCAATGTATATACCCCTCAACATGTTAGTACAAGCCTAGCATTCCCCAACAAGGTGATCAAGGTATATACCCCTAAACATGGTCGTATAGCCCTAGCACCCCCCGATAAGATGGGAAAGGTATATACCCCTTAACATGGTAGTATGGGCCTAGCACCCCCCGACAAGGTGATTAAGGCATACATCTCCTCAACAAGCTGTGGACAACTTGCAACACTATATATACATTTCATGAAATCAACAAATTCATACATTCCTTACATCATCATATAGTCACTTGACTCATAGGCTATGCATTAGATCATCAATAACTCAAGAACCTAAATCAGATATTTTATCAAACACTTGGTGGGTGTGTAATGCTAGTTCAAAATCATACAATTCAAGAGTGAAATCATGTGAGAAAACTTGAAGTAAATCAACCCACCAACACTTCATAACACCCTCATGCAATATATATTAAAACCCCTCATCAAATCTCATTATACAATATAGATTCATAGATCAAAATATGCTTAAACAGTCACACTTTTATGAAACCCTAACATAGTTCATAATCAAATTCTTAGTAAGGGAGGTTGGTCACCATGGGTGAAATGATCTAATGGTTGAAACCCATATACTTCATATTTAGGGATTTCCTTGATGAAGATTGAGATGAAAACTTGAAGCTTGATTAAATTTTTTGTGATCCGGAATGAGTTTGCGGCACTTGATTTTGAGTGAAATATTTGGCTAAGTGTTTGGGAGAGTTTTGGAGAATGTCTTGAATGATATGTGGTTGAAAATTGACTAGGTTTGTTTTTATGCATGGGAAGGCATAGTCCCAAAATCCAAAGGCCTTAGACCGAAATAGATAAACTGTCACAAAAATAACACTGGTCCATGCCCTTGCCGCGTCACGCCAGAAGTGCGGATTGTCTCTAGAATTTGCAAATTTTAGAAAATCAAGGTAGGGTTTGAAGACCCTATTCATAAGATATATGAGGACAGCCAGTGCATTAGTCAACCCAAAGGACATAACTACGAATTTATAGTACCCATAACTAGTCTGGAAGGTCATCTTGGGGATGTCACACTCCCTCACTGTCACTTGATGATTCCCGAACCGAAGATCAATCTTAGAAAATGACTAGCCCCTCGAAGTTGGTCAAAAAGATCATCCCTTGGTAGAGGACACTTATTCTTGATGTTGACTCTATTAAGTTGCTAGTAGTCAATGCACATCCTAAGAGAACCATCGTTCTTCTTCACAAACAACACTGGTGCACCCCAAGGTGATTGGCTGGGCCTAGTAAAACCCTTCTCCAATAAATCCCTCAATTGTTCTTTTTAACTCCTTCAACTCCACTGGGGCCATACGGTAAGGGGGAATAGAAATGGATTGAGTATCAGGAAGGAGATCTATGCCAAAAGCTATTTCCCTTTCGAGAGGCACACCGAGAAGCTCATTAGGAAAGACAAAAAGGAACTCATTAACCACCGGAACCGACTCTATAGGAAGGACTTTGGACTCAACAACTCTAACCCTCACAAGATGATAGAGACTCCCATTAGAAATCAACTTTTGAGCTTTAATGCAAGAAATAAACCTACCCTTGACCACAACATCATGACTCTCCCACTCGAGGATAGGTTCATTAGGGAATTAGAATTTGACTCTATGGGTTCTACAATCAATAGAGGCATAATATGCATGTAACAATCCATCTCAAGAATGATATCAAAATCCACCATATCCAACTCAACTAATCACAAGGCAATATTTTATGCAAAATGAAAACGAGACAATTTCTATAGACCTTTCTAGCAACAGTGGATGCATAAATTAGATTAGACACCTTATAAGACTCACACAATAATTCAGGTTCAACATGAAACTTTTTGGCAACAAAGGGTAACAAAAGAAAGAGTGGCACTTGGGTCTTTCAATGTATACACATCAAGATCAAAGACTTTTAGCATACTGATGACGACATCGGGCACATCATCTACCCCTTTCCTCCCTTGAAGGGCATAGAATCAATTGTTCCTTGGGGCACCACCTTGAGTTGGTAAGCCGCCAACTCCGCCTTCTCCTCCGATCTAACACCCATAATGGACAACGCTTTGTACACTTCATCAATAAATTCTTGAGGGTCCTCATTCACTTTAGACCCATAGAACTCCGGTGAGTTCATGCTCATGAAGTCCCTTACCCTAGATGTCAGATTAGGAGCATGAGGTGATTGGGACCCTTGGTTGATTTGTTTAGTAATAGCTTGAGCCAGCATGGCAATATCCCGAAACTCTTCATGAGTCGGTTGTTCTTAGGGTCTACGAGCTTGTCACGACGCAGACCTAGGGGCTAGATGTGACCGACGAATGGGGAACCTGAAGGGACCCCAAATAAGCCTCTTAACGTATCATTTCACATCCTTAGTCGCAGAAGCATGAATAGACAACAAGAGAAAACATAAACAAGGGAAATTGGGACTAAGGGAGAGAGAGAGAGAGTTTAATACTTAAATAACATATATGAGTCAAGCTCAAGCATAATACGTAACTTGTCCAACAACACCTCTAGACATAGAACTTAGCAGGGGCCAAGACAAGCAACCGGGTTCACCCTCATAGTAACGACAATAGGTAATCCAAATATAGAAGATGTATTCTAAACATAAGCAAGAAATAAGGTTGATATTTTCCCCGGACATGAGGACTCACCAAAAGCTAACTTGAACATCCGTCTAGCCACGTAGAGGAGAATCAACAGGAGCTCCGGTTCCTACATGTGATATCATGTAGGCATAGAATATGCATTAGTAAGTTTGAATGTACTAAGTATATAGGATGCAATGCAACAAAAGATAGGCACATAATCGTAATGCATGATTGGCAATAATTGAGCATATAGCAACATGGCACACATGCATGATGTTTGAAGTAAAACATGCTTGAAAATAATCATACTTGCATAACTTGTTTAACATAATAAGGTGACATGATTAGATCATGTAAATACCTTGTACTAGAGGGTGAGGGATATAACATCGTTCATAACCCCTTCTACTAGGTAATGGGTAGTACATGAGGGTAGAGAGATGGCATAATTCTTAACCCCTACATGTAAGCACGAGATAATAAATAACACATGAGGGTAGAAGGTAGCATAGGTCATAACCCCTACATGTGAGCATGCAATAATACATAATATTGAATCACATATGAGGGTAAGGCGTACCACATAGTTCATAACCCCTTCGTATGAGTACATTGCATACCCTCAAATCATACACGAGGGTAAGGAGTACAACATAGTTCATAACCCCTTCATGTAGATATGAATAAGTAAGTAGTATTGATTTGTACATGAGGGTAAGATATACAACATAGTTCATAACCCCTACATGTCGGGATTGGTCTTGTACTAGAGGGTAAGGAATATAGCATAGTTCGGAACCCCTTCTAGTAGGCTTCACCATTCACAATAGCATAAATCTTAGCATAAGGACTCAAACTCATCAATAATTCCCAAGAATAAAACAAACATGAAAGCCCAACAATTCACTTGCAATGCCATAGATTCTTTACATGATTTAAACACACATATATACATTCCTTTCATCACCATAAGCCACTTGACTCATAAGTCATGCAATAGACCATCAACAACTCAAGAACCCTAAACCGGACATTTTGTCAAACACTTGGTGGGTGTGTAAAACTAGTGTAAAATCATGCAATTAAAGAGTGAAATCATGCAAGAAATTTTGAAATAAATCATCCCACCAATACTTGATAATACCATCATACAATATACATCAAAACCCTTAATTAAAATCTCAAGATAGATCAAAGATTCATAGCTCAAAACATACTAAAATAGTCACACTTTTACAAAACTCTAACATAGTTCATAGTCAAATTCATAATAAGTAAGACCTATAAGTAAATAAACTTTAAACCATGCAATTTAGGTAAAAAGGAAGCTTGGGTACCATGGATGAAAGGATCCATTCGTTGAAACCCACATACCTTAGCTTTGGAGAATTCCAGAAGTAGATTTGAATGGAGGCTTGAAGCTTGGATGAATTCCTTAAGATCCAAAAAGAGATTTGCACTTGAATTTTGAGAGAAAGATTAGTCTACGTGTTTGATAGGGTTTTTGGGGAATGCCTTGTATGATATGAAGGTAAATATGGCTAAGTATAGGCATTTTTACATTTGGGGAGGTTTAGGCCCAAGAACCAGAGGCCTTGGACCGAACTAATAAAACTGGGCGCAAAACATACTATGGCACTCCCTTGGCGCGTCACACCAGAGGCACGATTCTTCACTATTTTTCACCAACTTTGGAATTTTGGATTTTGATACTATTGCGATTCTTCACTATTTTTCACCAACTTTGGAATTTTGGATTTTGATACTGTTGCTCTAGAATTTAATTTAGACCCATTTCCCACTCAATTTTCCTCCTGAATAAGAATATCAAGTCAGATTTTTATACATGGATTTTGAGATATATGAAAATTATAATTTCGGGCACTCCGAGGCATAATTTTGGGCACTTTTTGAGGTCATTTCAATATCTCCTGCTTGGGGACATTTGTCCCCAAATGTCAAAGAAACGTATATGAGAAGAATAATCATGAAGGAATCAGTCCTAACAAGGATGCATTGATACACTTAAACACCATTTTTAAAAATCCCAACATATGTGTTAAAATAACTATGAACTTGTCAAGATCAAGCATAATACATAACTTATCCAACAACCCCTCTAGACATAGAACTTAGCGGGGCCAAGACAAGCAACCGGGCTTACCCTTATAGTATATGACAATAGATAATCCAAATATATAAGATGTAGTCTAAACATAAGCATGAAAGAAGGTAGATATTATCCTTGGACATGAGGACTCACCAAAAGCTAACTTGAACAATCCGTCTAGCCACATGGAGGAGAATCAATAGGATCTCCGGTTCCTACATGGTGATATCATGTAGGCATAGAGTATGTGTTAGTATGTTTGAATGTACTAAGTATGTAGGATGCAATCCAACAAGAGATAGATACATAATCGAAATACATAATTAGGCAATAACTGAACATATAACAATATGACAAGTATGCATGATGTTTGAAGTAAAATATGCTTGAAAATACTCATACTTGCATAACTTGTTTAACACAATAAGGTTACATGATTAGATCATCCAAATACCTTATACTAAAAGGTGAGGGATATAGCATAGGACATAATCCCTTCTAGTAGGTAATAGGTAGTACATGAGGTAAAGAGATATCATAGTTCTTAACCTCTACATGTATGCATGAGATAATGAATAACACATGAGGGTAGAAGGTAGCATAGGTCATAACCCCAACATGTGACCATGAGATAATACACAATATTGAATCACATATGAGGGTGAGGCATACCACATAATTCATAACTTCTTCATATGAGTACATTGCATAACCTCAAATCATACACTAGGCTAAGAAGTACAACATAGTTCATAACCCCTTCATGTAGATATGCGTAAGTAAGTGGTATTGACTCGTACATGAGGGTAAGGTATACAACATAGTTCACAACCTCTATATGTAGAAATTGGTCTTTTACTAAAGGGTAAGGCATATAACATAGTTCATAATCCCTTCTACTAGGCTTCACCATTCACAAGAGCATAAACCTTAGCACAAGGACTCAATAACTCATCAATAATTCCCAAGAACATAACAACATGAGAGACCAACAATTCACTTGCAATGTCATTGGTGCTTTACATGATTTAAACACATAGATATACATTCCTTTCATCACCATAAGCCATTTAACTCATAAGCCATGCAATAGACTATTAATAACTCATGAATCATAAACCGGACATTTTGTCAAAACACTTAGTGGGTGTGTAAAGCTAGTATAAAACCATGCAATTAAAAAATGAAATCTGCAAGAAATCTTGAAGTAAATCATCCCACCAATATTTTGTAGTACCATCATACAATATACATCAAATCTCTTCATCAAATCTCAAGATAGATCAAAGATTCATTGCTCAAAACATGCTAAACCAATCATACTTTTACAAAACCCTAATATAGTTCATAGTCAAATTTATAATAAGTAAGACCCGTAAGTAAATCCACTTTAAAATATATAATTTAGGTAAAAAAGAAGCTTGGTCACCATAGATGAAAGGACCCATTGGTTGAAATCTACATACCTTAGCTTCGGAAAATTCCTTGAAGTAGATTTGAATGGAGGCTTGAAGATTGGATGAATTCCTTAAGATCTGGAAACAGATTTGGCACTTGAATTTTGAGAGAAATATTAGTCTAAGTGTTTGAGAGGGTTTTTCGAGAATGTTTTGTATGATATGAAGGTGAAAATGGCTAAGTATAAGTATTTTTACGTATGGGGAGGTTTAGGCCTAAGAACTAAAGGCCTTTGACTGATCTAATACAACTGGGCACAAAGTACACTATGGAGCGCCCCTAGCGCGTTGCGCCTGGGATGTGATTCTTCAGTGTTTTTTCCATGCTCTTAAATTTGAGTTAGACCCATTTCCTACTCAATTGTGCCCCTTGAAGAAGAATATGAAGTCGGATTTTTGATATCATGAATGGATTTTGAGATATATGAAAATTATGATTTCGGGCACTTTGAGGCACATTTTTGGGCAGTTTTTGAGGTCGTTTCATAGCTCTTCTTCCTCTTGGGATAGGCATGAACTAGCATAGAAAAGAATATTCATTAGGGGAAAGCCTTACCTTAACTCCTGTAGCATGACATAGATCAAGAAGAAAGGAAACATTTCCTAAAACGCCTCATAGCCTGTTACTCATAGTTGTGGTGCACTTCACAACCATGAATAAGACTCTAATCGATGCATTGTGTTGGATGCTTAGGATTATTAACAACCTAGTGCTACGATACCAAGTTTTTCACGACCCAAACCTAGGTCTTAGATGTGACACGGCGAATGGGAACGCAAAGGGACCCCAAACAAGCCTCTTAGCATATCATTTACACATCCTTGGTAATGGAAGCAATTAAACAACAATAAGAGAATTGAAATAAGGATAAAGGTACTAAGAGAAATCTTTCATAGCTTAAAACATCAAAGAGTCAAAGCTTAAAGCATGATTACATAACTTGTCCAACAACACCACTAGCATAGATTAGGCGGAGGTCAAGATAACTTGCCAGACTCACCCTCATGTTCATAAACATCTAAACAAAGAAAAGAGTCTTTACATAACATAGGATCAATAACTATTATCCTCAGAGTTGAGGACTCGCCAAACTTGCTTCAAGAGATAGTACTAGCCCCGTGAAGGAGGAGGATGATCAAGTCGAGCTCCAGTTCCTATATGATAACATCATGTAGGAAAAAAGTATGCGTTAGCACATTTGAGTGTACTAAGTATGTAGGATGCAATGTAACAAGAGATAGACAACATAATCAAAGTGCACATACATAAGCAAGAGATGGTATATTAGCAAAATGGCATGCATGGTCAATGCTTCAAGTAAAACATGCTTGTATAGAAATATAGTACATGTGTAGGAAGAGACCAACATCATAGACCAAGCAACTTGGTACTTGGAATCCAAGGCCTAGCACCCCTTTGGAAGGTGATTGAGGTATCTACCCCTCAATTGGTAGTATAGGCCTAGCACCGCCCCTCCTCGACATGGTGGTCAAGGTATGTACCCCTCAACATGGTAATACGATCCTAACACCCCCCGACAAGGTGGTCAAGGTATATACCCCTCAACACAGTAGTACAGGCCTAGCACCCGCCGACAAGGTGGTCAAGGTATATACCCCTCAACATGGTAGTATGGCCTAGCACCTCTTGATAAGGTGGTCAAGGTATATACCCCTTAATATGGTACTATGGGCCTAGCACCCCCTGATAAGGCGGTCAAGGTATATACCACTCAACATGGTAGTACGGGTCTAACACGCCTCGACAAGGTGATTGAGGCATAGCACTTTATGTACAAGGTGTGGTCAACTTGTAACGCTGTATATATGTTTAATGAAATCAACACATTCATACATTCCTTAAATCATCATATAGTCACTTGACTCATAGGCCATACATTAGATCATTAATAACTCAAGAACCCTAAACTGGACATTTAATGAAACACTTGGTGGGTGTGTAATGCTAGTTCAAAATCATGCAACTCAAGAGTGAAAGCATGTGAGGAAACTTGAAGAAATCAACTCATCAACACTTGATAACACCCTCATGCAATATACATTAAAATCCCTTACCAAATCTCATCATAGAACATAGATTCATAGCTCAAAATATGCTTAAATAGTCATACTTTTATAAGATCCCAACATAATTCATAATCAAATTCATAGTAAGAAGTATCCATAGATAAATCAACTTGAAAACATGTAATTTGCATAAAAAGGGAGGTTGGAAACCATGGGTGAAAGGACCCAATGGTTGAAGCCCACATAACTCATCTTTGAAGATTTCCTTGATGAAGATTGAGATGAAAACTTGAAGCTTGATTGAATTTTTTGAGATCCAAAATGAGTTTGAGACACATGATTTTGAGTGAAATAATTGACCTAGTGTTTGGGAAGGTTTTGAGGAATGTCTTGAATGATATGGGGTCAAAAAGTGATTAAGTATAAGTGTTTTTACGCATAGGAAGGCTTAGGCCCAAGACACAAAGGTCTTGGACCGAAACAGAAAAACTATCACAAAAATAACACTGGTCCGCCCCTGTCCGCATCATGCCAGGGGCGCGGATCGTCTCTGGAATTTGCAAATTTTACAAAATCAAATTTTGATATGGTTGCTCTAAAATAGCGGTTAGACCCATTTTCCACTACATTTTGCCCCTTGATCATGAATATGAAGTCGAATTTTTGATATCACACATGGATATTGAGATACATGGAAATTATGATTATGGGCATTTCCAAGGCACATTTTCAAGCACTTTTTGGGGCGTTTCAACGAAGCTTGAATGCATTTGTTGCATTCATATGGGGCTGAAATCTTCATAATTACTTCTTTTACACATGCTTCTTTGACATTCCGGGACATATGTTCCTAAGGCAGAGATATTAAAATGCCCCACATGTGCTTTGGAATGCCCCATAATCGTAATCTCCATATATCTCAAAATTTTTGTGTGATTTCAAAAATTTGACTTTATATTCTCGATTAAGGGGCAAATTTGAGTAGAAAATGGGTATAACCTATATTTTAGAATGTACACCCTACATTCTATGTGTACTAGTCTTATACACATGAAACATGATATGGCTTGGTCAAATTAGAGCCCATTTTTAAAAGTGCTTGAATATCAAACTAGAGGATGATATGTACGTCTAAAGCCTAAGTGGGGCGAGTATATACAACTTTTAAGTAAAATTGAGGAGATCATTACTCTAAACGAAATGAAAGAAATAAGGTGCTTGTAGGACTTAGGAAGCTAGCAGGTGAGTCACCTACTTGCTTAGCTTAAATTTGCTATCTAGATGGAGACGAGGCTTGACGTGAATCTATCCAAGTCCGATAACGAATAAAGTCTGGGTTAAGGGTGTGACTTTAGACTATGCTTTAGCATTGTAAATAGATAATGTGTTCAACACAAGAAGAATAGAAAAAGGGCCCAAGTACATCACAACTTACTTAATGATTTGGGCCCAAACTAATTAAGGAGAAAGGGAAAAATGGGAATCCAAGACCTATCAATTTGCAACCCATTTAGGCCGAAGTGAAAAGGCCAAGTTATTGCATCACCACCTTGATAAAATAAGGCTAAAAGTCAAGAGAAAGTCAGCCAAAATTATCTCTTTAAAAGGGCTTACAATCAACACCTTTGAGTCATATTAAACTTGGAAAAACATCTGCTTTCACAAAGCCTTCTCTATGCACTTTCATAGCTTTACAAAGAAGCCACAAGGAAACTTTTAGGGTTCTTAAAGAAGCTCTCAACCTTGAAGGTAAAGTAAGTAAAAATACTTATGTTTTTAGTATGGTTTTACATGAAAAACAAGAGGAATAGGCTGCTTATATTCGTGCTGAAATTTTTGGACAACATGTGTTCCAAAGATTGTTTTACATTTCTCTTGTATATTTGGGAGATTTTCTACTCTTTTTTGGCTTGACTATGAAGGGAGGATGTTGTATTTAATGAGTTTTAGCTCTGTAATGATGTATTAAGGTTTCTACATCACCTTTATCTTCCGCAAAAATGAGTTCATATGTAATATCGTAATTGTGCTCGTAATTGGAACTTGTGGGCTGATAATTGAAGATTATTGTTCCACATTCTCCATATATTTTAAGAACTAGTTTTTGGACTATTTTAGGACTGCATTTATGTGTAAATATGGTGGGGCCAGTTTGGTTAAAATTGGAACAGGTTTGGAATTGTTAACGTCGAAATGTAGCGAAGGGACGTAATGTTATGTTGCCTTACATGTTGTGCTTCCTGGGTTGTTGTGAGACTTTTGTGGCACTAAAACAGACTGCACATAATATTTATATGATAATGTGCATTATAAAATGCGATTATAGGTAGAAAGATTGAAAGGATACGCATGAGTTGATAATTACACGCTTGCTGCCCGTGTGTTGTTTTTATGAGATTGGGCTGCCTAGATGTATCTATTGGCTGCTAATACTTGTTTTATTACCTGCTGTGCTGTAAATAAATATTTGGAGGACAGGAAGGTTATTTCGAGGTAGTAGTGAGATAGTACAACAAGGTATGTAAGGCTATTTAATTTTGTATTATTTGGCATGAAGCCTAAGTCCTTCCTTGGCACAAAAAGGCACTTACCAACTCCAACATGACTAATAACCATTTTCTCACTCTTTTACATTTTCATATGCTCCCATACATGGTCATCTTCAAATTTGCATACATACTTGGGTACCAAGATACATGAGTTCCTTTTTGCTAAATAACGTTCATGAGTTGTTTCATCTCCTATGCATTTTATTATTTGTGTAACCTACTCTATTCATTGCAGTATTGTTTTGTATAGTTCTTTATATGTCACATGCTATATCTATGGTCCTACAGCTCCAATATTATGACCACCAAACAATCATATCAAAAGTAATTGAAAGATAAAGTAAGTTGCTTATTGATGGGTGGTATGGGGTGGAAGAATCACTTAGCAGGAGCCAATCCCATTAAGGGAGTTTCCCAGGGGTGAAAGGAAAACCTAGCATGGGTTGATCCCAATATTGATTTACCATTGATCAACTTGTCATTTGTATTATATGTTGTGCACAAATTATACAGTAAAGAAAGGTAAAGTAATAAAAAGGACATAAGGTACATGATTCCACGGTATTACTAAAGGTGGTCTCTTATCCTTACACCAGTACATGATTTTATTTGAGTTGTTACTTCATATATAGTATTTCCTGCCTTACATATTCATTACATTTTCTCATACTAACATCCCTTACGGGGGACCTGTATTTCTTGCTGCAGGTACAAGCGCTAATAGACCTCCCTAGTATGAATACAAGATATCTAGCTGCTGTTACTAAGCTCCAGGTTGCTTCAGGGGTTTGTGTATCTATACCTTACATTTTTGTATTGTATAGTTAGTCATGAGGCGGGGCCTATCCCGACCCTTATCAAATGTTGTTCCTTATCTAGAGGCTTTGTAGACTGTGTAAAGTAAAGTGTGACTATGTCTTGTACTTCAGACAACGTGGCTCCAATGACCTAGTAATATTTATTTCCTTTTTGCTCGTTATTATTGTCTACCTTCTTGAATGCATGCTGAATATAGAAACCCCTTATAATGTTCACAACAATTGCATAGTTATGTGTTGGTTCTCCTGAGTCTTGTCGGCAACGGGTGCTAGTCTGCCTTAATGGGACTTTGGGCGTGACAAATGTGGTATCAGAGCGGGTCGTCCTAGGGAGTCTACAAAGCCGTGTCTATGTAGAGTCTTGTTTATAGATGTGTTGAGCACCACATTTATAAGTAAGAGGCTACGTGACATTTAGGATTTGTCATTTTCTTTTCATTCTTTAGATCGTGCCATAGAGCCAAGTGTAATAGGTGGATTGTGTCTAACATCTAAATTATTTTGTACAACAAGTATGCCAGAAACCGGGAAGAATAAAGACAAAGGTTAGGAAGTAGAAGTGGTAGTTGGTATACCCATTTGGGTGAGACAACGAAACGTTGCTTAAGATAAGTCTCTGTCGCAAACATCTCCAACTCTTCCAGCTCTTGATGAATAAGAAGTAGTGAAATTCCCCAGAACCACCTACCGATGCCACCATTCAAGATCTGAGAAATACAATCTAGCTATTGACTCATGTAGTTACTAGTCAAGGTCAAAGACAAGAAGGCCTAGTCATAGGTGCAGGTGATGTAAATAGGGCAGCTAGCACGAGGATTCATGACTTCCTTAATTTGGACCCTCCGTCCTTCACCGGGTCAAACCCTAACGAAGATCCCTAAGACTTTGTTGATCAGATTCAACGCACCTTAGGTGTTATGCATGTGAGTGGTACAGAAGCTATTGAGTTAGTGACATACAGGTTAAAGAGTGTGGCTATATTGTGGTACAAAGCTTGGAAGCAATCTAAGGATATAGATGCACCTCCAACTACCTGGAAGGAGTTCAAAGAGGCATTTCTTGACCATTACCTGCCATTAGAAAATCCAAGAGGTCTGTGCAAATTAGTTTTTAATCTCTACCAAGGGAATATGAGCGTGAGGAGTATAGCCTTCAATTTGATTCCCTAGCCATTTATGCTCCTAAAGTAGTTGCTACTATGGCAAATAGAGTTCATCGATTTGTCGATAGAGTGGATATGTATCTGGTTAGAGACTGTACTATTGCTTCCTTGAATAAAGAAATGGATATAGCAAGGGTACAAGCTTTTGCAAAAAAATTAGAGGATCAGAGGCAGAGAAGAAGAACATAAGAGTTGGAAAGGGGGCAGTCCAAGAGTGCCAGATCTACAGGACAATTTACATCATCCCAAGGTGAGCTTAGGCCTCGTTTTCCTAATAGAGTGCCTAGGCCATCATCCTACTACTCTGCACCTAGTGCTCCACCCACAACTCCAAGGGTCTAGAAGTAATCAGTTTGACCCAAGAAGTGAAGTACAAGGTGAACTGGCAACGGGATATTCGACAAGCCAACAAATGACTCCTACGCAACCTTGAAACCAATGTGGGAGAAGTCATTTAGGTACATTTCATGTTGGGATAGATGCTTGTTATTTGTGTGGTGTGCTAGGGCATATGATGTGAGATTGCCCGAGGAGATGTATGGGTGATATAACACAATCTACTAGGTTAGCTGTTACATCATCATCATCAGTTCCTCCATTAGGTAGCAGCCAGCAAGCATTTATAGGTCGTGGTAGAGGTGTTAGAGGGACAGCTAGCTGTAGCAGAGTCTAGAATCGCATTTATGCTTTGGGGAGTAGGCAAAATTTGGAAGCTTCACCCAATATGGTCACAGGTACCTTGTCCATCTTTTCATATAATGCATATGCATTACTTGACCCTGGTTCTACACTATCATACATTACTCCACTAGTTTCTGGGAAGCATAAGAGAACACCCAAATTATTGAATAAACCAATTGAAGTGTCTACACAAACCGGTGAATCTATTATGGCTAGAAGGGTTTATAATGACTATGTAGTAAATGTTTGTGATCGTGACACATTGGTTGACCTTATTTAGCTAGAAATGATGTAATTCAATGTTATAATGGGCATGGATTGGTTAGCTTCTTTCTATGCCAGTGGATTGCCGAACTAAGAGAGTGTACTTTCACTTTCCAAATGAGGCAGTTCTTGAATAGGAAGACAATGTTGGGGTACCAAAGGGTAAGTTTATCTCTTATTTTAAGGCAAGGAAGATGATATCTAAGGGATATATATGTCATTTAGTTAGAGTGAGGGATATGGAGAGAGAATCACCAACTCTTCAATCAGTCCCAGTAGTGAATGAATTTGTTGATGTGTTTCCTGAAGATCTTCCAAGCTTACCTCTAGAACGAGAAGTAGATTTTGGTATTGACATACTTCCAGGCACTCAGCCTATTTCCATCCCTCTATATAGAATGGTCCTGACAAAATTGTGTGAAATTAAAAGAGCAGTAAAAAGACTTATTGGGGAAGGGTTTTATAAGACTTAGTGTGTCTCCATAGGGTGCACAAGTGTTATTTGTACGTAAAAAAGATGGCAACTTGAGAATGTGTATCGACTATTGACAATTGAATAGGGTGACAATTAAGAACAAATACCCCCTTCCAGGATTGATGATTTATTCGATCAACTACATGGTGCCAAATTCTTTTCAAAAATTGATCTGAGATCAGGTTACCACCAAGTGAAGGTGAAGGAAAAAGATATACCTAAGATAGCTTTCAGAACACACTATGGTCACTTTGAATTTCTTGTTATGTCATTTGGGCTAACAAATACACCAGCAGATTTTATGGACCTAATGAATAGGGTATTCAAACCATTCTTGGACGAGTTCATGATAGTATTTATAGATGATATTTTAGTATATTCAAGGTCAGGAGAGGACCATGCAAATCACTTATGACATGTGTTACAAGTTCTTTGTGATAGCAGTTGTATTCCAAGTTTTCTAAATGTGAATTTTGGTTAAAATCAGTGGCATTCTTGGGTCATATTGTATCCAATGAAGGAATAAGGGTTGATTCACAAAAGA